>JZKD02S1707068.1:114563-128123 GCA_000966675.3 Picea glauca
ACTGAAGTGTCAACTGAAAGAGAATATTCTCCAGGTGGAATATTCTCTCCTAAAATATAGGAGACTGGATAATGACTAATTATGACTAATAAACAAGAAAAAACCTTAGGAAAAATAAATCCTAGGTGTGTGTGAAGTAACTCCAACAAAGCCATCATAAAAGGAAAAAGAAGAAAAACTTACTAGTTGTTGGTTTGTTTAATTGTCTAATTAAATCATCCAATGCATTCAATTGTCAAACCAAGGTAAGTATTTTATTACAAGGTCATTGTGAAATATGTATGCGGACAAAGATTTCTCCTAACACTATCTGATGAATAAAATTCCACTAATCCTAACTCACACAGTTGCAACACAATCACTATGAAACAAATCGGATTCTTATATCACTAAAAACTCCAATCAATAAAGACGCTTAAAATAATCAATAAGAATCAATCCACCTTCTACTGAAATTGAACCAAAAATTAAGATATTCTACGCTTCCTAATTAATCAATCCTTACTGCTAAAACCAAATGGAATATTTAATGAAAATCACAAAGCACACTGCTGGAAAGAAAGGAACACATCTATCAATAAATCCAATCCTTTCTTGTAACCAACTAAAAGACACTCTCTTGTTGCATCAAACAATATTCCATGTAACTGAACAATCCTCTTTGCAATTAAACTAGAGACACATTCTTGTTGGAATAAAACAATCTTCTTTTGTAAATAACAAAGGAAGAATGCAATTGTATTGATGGAATCAAATCTTGCTGCAATTAAACAGAACACACTCATGTTGAATTAGAAATGAAACACTTGATGCAATTAATCATAAACACACTCATGTAGAATTGGAAATGAAACACTTGCTGCAATGGAAATACACTCGCACCGAATTCGAATTTGTAAACACACCATTAATAAATTAGAATGTAACATCTATGCTTAGAAAAATTCAATCACATCAATCATATACACCAGAAACTGAACTAAGAAAAAGTAATGACACCACAATCTATCTCACAATAATCTATTAATGGTACACAGACAACAACCATGCTAAAGAGGAGGGCCCTTCCTCCTTAGAAAAGGAGAGAAAACTATAGAAACTGCAACTTAATCACTCATAAATTGATAACAAAAAAATTTCATATCTCTATTATTCAAATCAAAAGGTGCAGATACAATTTTTGTTACTCATTAGTCATTCGATCATTCTCTATTTTTCCAAAACCATCTTAACCCGAGGGAAAAGATGCTCTACCCTTTTAAACTTTTTCTCCCTTTTCTAATCTTGGAAAAATTACAATTATGAACATCCTTGAGAATCTTTTGATTCTCATGCTATTTGATGTCATCTTAATTAGGAAAATACAAGGATATACAAAATATTTCCTATAACTAATTACAATTTGCATAATGACCTTTTCTGTACATAGCCTGCTGAACTGTCCTATTTATCTGGGATGACGACCCATATTTGTAACATACAATAATCATGACTTAAGATAAGCCACGCCATCAAGGTTGTTTTAAAATATGTTGGAAATTGTTCTACTCAATGTCTTTATCCAAAATGTGTTTGAGGATCGCATCGAGCTTATTAATCAACTAGGGATCTCAACTCCAAATGATCTCTAACTTGCATCATATTGTTGAAGACAATGTAGGTCCTTTTTGGAAGAAAGTTTGTGTTCTAGGTCTCTCACTGTAAGTGTAACATCTCTATTTTAAATGTGGCACAATAACACTTGCAATATGCAGATGCTTCTAATATGTCATTCTTTCTACAAAGGCAAGCACATGGTGTAGAATTTATTTCTACCTGTTTTCCACCACAAAGATTTGAATGAGGAAAGTTACATGACTACTTCATTCAGTTGCTTTTGGAGTATTTGAACTTTTCCTTTGCTACCTCTTGAGCTTTGAAAAAGTGTCCTTTCCTGTTGGAGGATCAGTTTTTGTTGGTAGTAGAGGATTTTATTTTAGATCATTTGAACCTGTTAAATAAGAAAAAAGGAAATTTACAATATCAATAAATCGCAATAAAAATTTCTTAAAGCAGGGCAGGAGCTCCTTGGCGCAACAATAGGACTCTCATCCATTTATTTTCGAGGTTGTATGTTAAAGTAATGAAGTTTGACTCTGCCTTTTAAATGGATAGGGACACTAGATGCTACAATAGAGAAATTTTTGTCAGCTGCTAATGATGCTAAGTTACATGGAGAAATGTGCAGGAAACTTGCTAGGCTTGTGATTAAATTGATGAAAATATTCCCTGCATGGAAGCAACACGTCCAAGGTGGGATGCATTATTGGAAAATTTTGAAGGGATCATGGATGACTTGTTTCAAAGTTTACAACATCTTGAAGTTCTTGTACCGATTCCTTTAACCCTAATATTCCTAGCCACTGAAGTCATGGAAGTTCTCAACTGAGTTATGGATACTTCCGTCTCCAGATGGTACCACGGGTCACATGCACGAAATACCACGAAGAGAACCCACACAAAATTTAAACCACACTATTTCAGGATTTTGACCATCGTCTAATGAACGAAAATATGACACTTCCTTCGAAGCCCAAAGGCCGAAATCATGGTTCCAGCCACACTCATCACACCAATGGGTAGGGTTCTATTTGTAAATTATAAACCTAGTAGTCGTAGTCACACATGGATAGCAAGGAGCAACGCTGGGAAGATGTGCCCACAGTGATCTTTGTGTTGCAGAGGTTACGAAGATGTGATCTGCATTGTTGTTTAATACAGAGGATCACTATGAAAATTCCATGTTATATACGAAAGGAAATTCTTCCACTGCCAAGTTGCCTCCGATTTATCTCCATGCAGCTGGGAAAAATTAATAGCAATTATCAGAATTTGAAACTTTAATCGACAATCTCTTCAAAAGGACAAGATTAGACAGACAACCCAAGGATTACCAGCTTGGCTCCATATTGAATAGATATTTCCTCAGATAAGGAACATGTGTCCCTTAATGGACATCACTACAAGTCATGCGTGTGAAGGCGAATCAAATGCATGTACTGCTATAGACAACTCACTGAAAATTAAGAATTATTTGTGCTTTTAACATAAATAAGTTCAGATTATTGTTAAAGATGGTTAATAATTAGTTTACTGTCAGTTAGGTGTTAGAATCCTACGATGATGATTCATCTTCTCAAGACAGAAGAGTTATATATAATGAGGATTGATTTTACTGGAGAAGGAAACCTCTTTTGAAGAGGGCTCCTATTGAAAGCTGAGTTATTTCAAAAACCTAGAATGGAGTAATACAGGAGAGACATGTTCACTTGATATTGTGAGATTCATCACAGTCGATTCTTTAAGTATGTTCTTTGTTTTGTCATTGTTGTATTTTCTATATCTTCCTTTATCAACTGAGTTAAAATTTGTTTGTAATTCATTTTACATGCTCCTTACACATAGTTGATATGTGTTGTGTTTCGATGGTGACTAGTCAGAATTCACTCAAGATAAGTTCTCTGCATCTAGTTATTAGCCTTCAGTATTTTCCCTCTAAAATTGTAGTGGAAATTCATCCTTGTTAGATGATTTCACTATAATGGTCTTTTTATTTTTCTTCTATTATATCATGATTATCGATTGCTGAAAGATAGGCTTATTTTGCCTCATTTTCCGCAAGTAATACAATCACTGTGATTACTGAAATATTCTTAAGTAAAGAGCCATTGGCTATCGAGAGAGCCCTCTCTGAGTGTATTAGGTCAGAAATACACTCTAAACCGATTTTCAGGGATTGGCTTGCAACAACCCAAGTCAAGTTCTGAGTGATATCTTATTATTTCATTTAAAATGTGCTAAGGCTTGGCTCTATTACAGCCTAGAGTCAACTCTTGCAACAACATTTTCTGGCATTATTGCCAGGGACGAAGGATGAAGTTACCTTCCTTGGGATAAGACAAAGTTTCAACTCTATCTCTTGATGGTGAACAAGGGATAGGCGTTCGATTGGTTGTGATTTTTCACCAGGAGACTCCTTGGTTCGTAGACTCTACATGTTTTTCGCTGGTGACTCCACTAGTCTCAAATGTCGAATTCATTCGCTGCTYGGATCACTGTAAGCGCTTAGTGATGAGGTTCATAGTTTTTGAGGATTATTTTCGATCAMCCAATTGATGAAGGCACGTGGTCTACTGTTCTTGGCACTTTACAGGAAAGTACCATCCCTAGATGGAACCTATGTTGTAATAGATGTTGAAATTTTTTCTACTMAATGTCTTTATCCAAAATGTGTTTGAGGATCGCATAGAGCTTATTAATCAACTAGGGATMTCAACTCCAAATTATCTCTAACTTGCATCATATTGTTGAAGACATTGTAGGGCCTTTTTGGAAGAAAGTTTGTGTTCTAGGTCTCTCACTGTAAGTGTAACGTCTCTATTTTAAATGCGACACAATAACACTTGCAATATGAAAATGCTTCTAATATGTCATTCTTTCCACAAAGGCAAGAAAATGGTGTAGAATTTTTTTCTACTTGTTTTCCACCACAAAGATTTGAATGAGGAAAGTCACATGACTACTTCATCCAGTTGCTTTTGGAATCTTTGAACTTTGCCTCCACTACCTCTTGAGATTTGGAAAAGTGTCCTTTCCTATTGGAGGATCAGTTTCTATTGGTAGTAGAGAATTTTATTTCAGAGCATTTGAACTTGTTAAATAAGAAAAAATGAAATTTACAATATCAAGAAATCACAATCAGAAATTCTTAAAGAAGGGCAGGAGCTCCTTGGCGCAACAATAGGACTCTCATCCATTTATTGCTGAGATTGTATGTTAAAGTAATGCAGTTTGAATCTGCCTTTTAAATGGATAGGGACAATGGATGCTGCTATAGAGCAATTCTTGCCAGTTGCTAATGATGCTAAGTTACATGGAGAAATGTGCAGGCAACTTGCTAGGCTTGTGATTAAAATGATGAAAATATTCCTTGCATGGAAGCAACATGTCCAAGGTGGGATGCATTATTGGTAAAATTTGAAAGTATCGTGGATGACTTGTTTCAAAGTTTACATCGTCTTGAAGTTCTTGTACCGATTCCTTAGCCTGGTAGTTTGCTGAAATTTGCAAGGAGCTTATGGTCAGTAAATTGAACATATCAAACATTACTTTAACCCTAATATTACTAGCCAGTGAAGTCATGGAATCTCTTAGACGATTTATGGATATTGTCGTCTCTAGATGGTAGCACAGGCTGCATGCACGAAATACCATGAAGAGCACCCACACAAAATTTAAACCATGTTATTTCAAGATTTTGACCATCGTCTGAAGAACGTCAATATGCCACTTCCTCCGAAGCCCGAAGGACAAAATCATGGTTCCATTCACACTCATCGCACTGATGGGTAGGGTTCTGTTTGTAAATTATAAACCCAGTAGTTGTAGTCGCACATGGATAGCAAGGAGCACTGCAGGGAAGATGTGCCCACAATGATGTTTCTGTTGCATAGGTTACGAAGGTGCGATCTGCATTGTTGTTTAATACAAAGGATCACTATGAAAATTCCATGTTATATAGGAAAGGAAATTCTTCCACTGCCAATTTGCCTCCGATTTATCTCCATGCAGCTGAGCAAAATTAATAGCAATTATTAGAATTCGAAACTTTAATCGACAATCTCCTCAAAAGGACAAGATTAGAAAGACAACCCAAGGCTTACCAGCTTGGCTCCAGAATGAATAGAGATTTCCTCAGATAAGGAACATGTATCCCGTAATGGCCATCACTACAACTCGTGCGCGTGAAGGAGAATCAAATGCATGTACTTCCATAGACAGCTCACTGGAAATTAGGAATTATTTGTGCTTTTAACATAAATCAATTCGGATTACTGTTAAAGACGGTTAATAATTAGTTTACTGTCAGTTAGGTGTTAGAATCCTACGATGATGATTCATCTTCTCAAGACAAAAGTGTTATATATAATGAGGATTGATTGTACTAGAGAAGGAAACCTCTTTTGAAGAGGGCTCCTATTGAAAGCTAAGTTATTTTGAAAACTTGGAATGGAGTAATATAGGAGAGACGTGTTCACTTGATATTGTGAGATTCATCACAGTCTATTCTTTTAGTATGTTCTTTGTTTTTTCATTGTCGTATTGTCTATCTCTTCCTTTATCAACTGACTTAAAATTTGTTTGGAATTCATTTTACATGCTCCTTACACGTAGTTTATATTTGTTGTGTTTCGATGGTGACTAGTCAAAATTCTCTCAAGATAAGTGCACTGCATCTAGTTATTAGCCTTCAGTCTTTTTCCTCTAAAATTGTAGTGGAAATTCATCCTTGTTAGATGCTTTCACTGTAATGGTATTTTTTGTTTTCTGCTATTATATCATGATTATCGATTGCTGAAAGATAGGCTTATTTTGCCTCATTTTCAAGGATGATTTTGAGGATGGAAATTTATTTTAAAATGTAGAAACCTTGGCGAATCTTACTTATCCTTCATATGCCAACTATAAATGTTTGGCGATATTTTTGTAAAAATATTCAAATTTCGAAGGATTTTATATAGTTTTTATAAAATTTTGNTCAACTCCAAATTATCTCTAACTTGCATCATATTGTTGAAGACATTGTAGGGCCTTTTTGGAAGAAAGTTTGTGTTCTAGGTCTCTCACTGTAAGTGTAACGTCTCTATTTTAAATGCGACACAATAACACTTGCAATATGAAAATGCTTCTAATATGTCATTCTTTCCACAAAGGCAAGAAAATGGTGTAGAATTTTTTTCTACTTGTTTTCCACCACAAAGATTTGAATGAGGAAAGTCACATGACTACTTCATCCAGTTGCTTTTGGAATCTTTGAACTTTGCCTCCACTACCTCTTGAGATTTGGAAAAGTGTCCTTTCCTATTGGAGGATCAGTTTCTATTGGTAGTAGAGAATTTTATTTCAGAGCATTTGAACTTGTTAAATAAGAAAAAATGAAATTTACAATATCAAGAAATCACAATCAGAAATTCTTAAAGAAGGGCAGGAGCTCCTTGGCGCAACAATAGGACTCTCATCCATTTATTGCTGAGATTGTATGTTAAAGTAATGCAGTTTGAATCTGCCTTTTAAATGGATAGGGACAATGGATGCTGCTATAGAGCAATTCTTGCCAGTTGCTAATGATGCTAAGTTACATGGAGAAATGTGCAGGCAACTTGCTAGGCTTGTGATTAAAATGATGAAAATATTCCTTGCATGGAAGCAACACGTCCAAGGTGGGATGCATTATTGGTAAAATTTGAAAGTATCGTGGATGACTTGTTTCAAAGTTTACATCGTCTTGAAGTTCTTGTACCGATTCCTTAGCCTGGCAGTTTGCTGAAATTTGCAAGGAGCTTATGGTCAGTAAATTGAACATATCAAACATTACTTTAACCCTAATATTACTAGCCACTGATGTCATGGAATCTCTTAGACGATTTATGGATATTGTCGCCTCTAGATGGTAGCACAGGCTACATGCACGAAATACCACGAAGAGCACCCACACAAAATTTAAACCATGTTATTTCGAGATTTTGACCATCGTCTGAAGAACGTCAATATGCCACTTCCTCTGAAGCCCGAAGGACAAAATCATGGTTCCATTCACACTCATCGCACTGATGGGTAGGGTTCTGTTTGTAAATTATAAACCCAGTAGTTGTAGTCGCACATGGATAGCAAGGAGCACTGCAGGGAAGATGTGCCCACAATGATGTTTCTGTTGCATAGGTTACGAAGGTGCGATCTGCATTGTTGTTTAATACAAAGGATCACTATGAAAATTCCATGTTATATAGGAAAGGAAATTCTTCCACTGCCAATTTGCCTCCGATTTATCTCCATGCAGCTGAGCAAAATTAATAGCAATTATTAGAATTCGAAACTTTAATCGACAATCTCCTCAAAAGGACAAGATTAGAAAGACAACCCAAGGCTTACCAGCTTGGCTCCAGAATGAATAGAGATTTCCTCAGATAAGGAACATGTATCCCGTAATGGCCATCACTACAACTCGTGCGCGTGAAGGAGAATCAAATGCATGTACTTCCATAGACAGCTCACTGGAAATTAGGAATTATTTGTGCTTTTAACATAAATCAATTCGGATTACTGTTAAAGACGGTTAATAATTAGTTTACTGTCAGTTAGGTGTTAGAATCCTACGATGATGATTCATCTTCTCAAGACAAAAGTGTTATATATAATGAGGATTGATTGTACTAGAGAAGGAAACCTCTTTTGAAGAGGGCTCCTATTGAAAGCTAAGTTATTTTGAAAACTTGGAATGGAGTAATATAGGAGAGACGTGTTCACTTGATATTGTGAGATTCATCACAGTCTATTCTTTTAGTATGTTCTTTGTTTTTTCATTGTCGTATTGTCTATCTCTTCCTTTATCAACTGACTTAAAATTTGTTTGGAATTCATTTTACATGCTCCTTACACGTAGTTTATATTTGTTGTGTTTCGATGGTGACTAGTCAAAATTCTCTCAAGATAAGTGCACTGCATCTAGTTATTAGCCTTCAGTCTTTTTCCTCTAAAATTGTAGTGGAAATTCATCCTTGTTAGATGCTTTCACTGTAATGGTATTTTTTGTTTTCTGCTATTATATCATGATTATCGATTGCTGAAAGATAGGCTTATTTTGCCTCATTTTCAAGGATGATTTTGAGGATGGAAATTTATTTTAAAATGTAGAAACCTTGGCGAATCTTACTTATCCTTCATATGCCAACTATAAATGTTTGGCGATATTTTTGTAAAAATATTCAAATTTCGAAGGATTTTATATAGTTTTTATAAAATTTTGGCGATATTTAACGTAAAATAATTTTATCCTATAGAATTTGGGCGAATCATTTTTAAAATAGCGAATCTCATTTTTGGAAAAACCATGGAAAATTAGCCCATGAGCGAAATTTAGCCCCTAAAATCATCTATGCTCATTTTCCGCAAGTAATATGATCACTGTTATTTTCTCTTTTCTTTGGTTTTCACTTGACTCCATCACCCAATAGGTCTTTTCAAATCTGTGCAACCACCAACCTTATCAAAAAATCTTGTCTGATAAGAAATCTGGCCTTCTTACTATGATTACTGAAATATTCTTAAGTAAATAGACCTTGGCTATTGAGAGAGCCCTCTCTGAGTGTATTAGGTTAGAAATACACTCTAAACTGGTTTTTAGGGATTGGCTTATAGCAACCCAAGTCAAGTTCTGAGTGATATCTTATTATTTCATTTAAAATGTGCTAAGGCTTGGCTCTATTACAGCCTAGAGTCAACTCTTGCAACAACAAAGGTGAACCCATCCTTTTCATGAGGGCCCATGGATCAATGGCCTAGTCAACATTTTTGGTTGTTACTCTTTCTTTCCACTTCTTGGGTTGACCCAGGTTTAGATCTAAAAAGGTTTCCAATAAAACCCTCTAAAACTATCGGCCCTTCTGGTAAACCAGAAAGAAACACATCACACATAATGTATTTCACAGTCTCAGTCGATATAGTTATATGGGTGACTTCAATTCTCATGTTCTTGCAATCTAGGAAAGAGTGGGGATCTGGGATTGTACTTAACATTTCTCAGGCCTTAAACTGGTTAATCAATGTATTATTCTTAGATCCATTCATATGTAAAGTTTATGTATGCATTCTAACAGATATAACTGACCACATATGTGTAAATGAATCATTAATGAGAATTAAAGATGATCAACCATTAAAAAAAAGTAAACAAACATTCAATCATCACACAGTACACGGGTTTTACCGTGGTTCACCCCCTCCTAGGCTATGCCTACAAAGATCTGGATTCTCAGGTTCTTTTATTATTTTTGCTGCAAAATGTGGCATCGCACACTACAATTTTTATCATACAATCCTAAACAATGTTCCACAACCCTTATGAGGCAGACTAGATCACACCAAGCTCCTCAGCTTGTGATTTAACCCTCAATATCTCACTACTTTACTCTCCTACAACTTAACAATTAAAAAAACTGTATCATAATAGCTCAAAACCTGAACAACTACTTGGAACATACTTCGATCAACACTACTCTCTAATCAACAGAACCCCGACCTAGACCTCCTAGGTTATTTTTTTTACTATTTTACAATCTCATTGGCCATTACAATCTCTTTCCAAAACCCTAACTCTAACATGGTTAGGTTTTCCTGCCTACACGCCTTACATGATTTCCTCCCTTACATGCGGTTTTCCCTCGCACATGTTTCTTTTATTTCCACTTGCTCTTCCCAAAATTGGGTTTTATCCTCCAAAAATAGGTATTTCATCAAATAGGCCTATGCCCAACAAGCCCCCAACAATCACATGTGGCTCGTCCCAATCCACCTAGGCAGTGCATGCTCCCTAAACAACCTCTGCTAGGCTGTGGAACTTGTCTGTAGGTTCCCTTCCTCTTTCCTGGACCTACACATCTTTTCCTGTCAGTGCATCTACTGACTGCGCTTTGATATCCTCATGGATCAGTGTTTCACTCTATGTGTGCGCCTACACCATTTTTTTCTCCTCCTCCTCCAGTTGTGTGATCATGTGCGTTGCTTGTTCCTGGAGTGGTTCCACTTCCGCTTGTCTCTCCTATTTATGCCTCTGCACAGATTTTAACTCTAACAATAGCTTCTTTAAATCTTGATTTCCTTTCAAGCACTCTATAATCCTCATTGTCTTATTCTTTTTTCTGAGCTCTTGGATATATGCACTTTCTCTTTCTTCTTCCTGCTCCCATTGTTGGACCTGCTCGTCCTCCTCCATCATTGTCTACAGCTACACTTCTCGATTGAACAATTATACTACTGCACTAACTTTTTTCTCCAACTCGCCTATTTGAAATGAAACTTCTTGCTTCCTTTTTTCTCTCAACTCCGGAGGAGTCACGGGGTTCAATTTTTCCTTTAGATATTCAATCTCTTTCCTATACTAATCGATGGTTTTTGCAATGATATTGAGATTCTCCTCTGCACTTCTATTCTTTGCTCGTGCACTATCAAGGATGTGATTATACACCGTTTCCATACTGTTATAACCCTAATTTTCACCAGACATGCTTACCTAGCATCAGGCCATCTCAGATTCCTTCTTTGCCAAAACACTGTTGAACAACTCTTCTTTAAAATCCCTTTTATAAAAACTCACACACCCTACTCCATTACTGCACATGTGTACATGCTAGCTGACCCAAGACAGCCGCGTGTACCTACAAAAGCACAGAAAAAGGAAAGTTGATGATGGAACACACAACTTTGGGTAAGTTAACTAAACCTTTTGGCCATGCATGGCCAGTCACTTGACCAAATACCTAGCTTCTTCTAGCCTATAAAATAAGGGTTAGGGGTCCCATTTGAAAGGAGGAAAAACATAGTAAAGAAACTCTACCCGAATTCGTATTCCCCTTTGCCCAAGATTCTACAACCATTTTGTGATTTCAACGAAGAAGAGAAGAAAGTGTATTGTTAGTAGTTGGTGCACAGTAAAAGAGGAGCCCGGGACCAGATTCATGGAGCAGTGGTTGGCTTCATCATTGTAAGTTGCTTTAGTGAAGATAATAAAAGAATTGATTTTCACGTCCTGCCATATGAGATTGTCATTATTGGATTATTGATTGTATGATTGATTAAATCTCTAACCTGTTAGTTCATAGATCAANTTTCCCTCGCACATGTTTCTTTTATTTCCACTTGCTCTTCCCAAAATTGGGTTTTATCCTCCAAAAATAGGTATTTCATCAAATAGGCCTATGCCCAACAAGCCCCCAACAATCACATGTGGCTCGTCCCAATCCACCTAGGCAGTGCATGCTCCCTAAACAACCTCTGCTAGGCTGTGGAACTTGTCTGTAGGTTCCCTTCCTCTTTCCTGGACCTACACATCTTTTCCTGTCAGTGCATCTACTGACTGCGCTTTGATATCCTCATGGATCAGTGTTTCACTCTATGTGTGCGCCTACACCATTTTTTTCTCCTCCTCCTCCAGTTGTGTGATCATGTGCGTTGCTTGTTCCTGGAGTGGTTCCACTTCCGCTTGTCTCTCCTATTTATGCCTCTGCACAGATTTTAACTCTAACAATAGCTTCTTTAAATCTTGATTTCCTTTCAAGCACTCTATAATCCTCATTGTCTTATTCTTTTTTCTGAGCTCTTGGATATATGCACTTTCTCTTTCTTCTTCCTGCTCCCATTGTTGGACCTGCTCGTCCTCCTCCATCATTGTCTACAGCTACACTTCTCGATTGAACAATTATACTACTGCACTAACTTTTTTCTCCAACTCGCCTATTTGAAATGAAACTTCTTGCTTCCTTTTTTCTCTCAACTCTGGAGGAGTCATGGGGTTCAATTTTTCCTATAGATATTCAATCTCTTTCCTATACTAATCGATGGTTTTTGCAATGATATTGAGATTCTCCTCTGCACTTCTATTGTTTGCTCGTGCACTATCAAGGATGTGATTATACACCATTTCCATACTGTTATAACCCTAATTTTCACCAGACATGCTTACCTGGCATCAGGCCATCTCAGATTCCTTCTTTGCCAAAACACTGTTGAACAACTCTTCTTTAAAATCCCTTTTATAAAAACCCACACACCCTACTCCATTACTGCACATGTGTACATGCTAGCTGACCCAAGACATCCCGCGTGTACCTACAAAAGCACAAAAAAAGGAAAGTTGATGATGGAACACACAACTTTGGGTAAGTTAACTAAACCTTTTGGCCATGCATGGCCGGTCACTTGACCAAATACCTAGCTTTTTCTAGCCTATAAAAGAAGGGTTAGGGGTCCCATTTGAAAGGAGGAAAAACATAGTAAAGAAACTCTACCCAAATTCGTATTCCCCTTTGCCCAAGATTCTACAACCATTTTGTGATTTCAACGAAGAAGAGAAGAAAGTGTACTGTTAGTAGTTGGTGCACAGTAAAAGAGGAGCCCGGGACCAGATTCATGGAGCAGTGGTTGGCTTCATCATTGTAAGTTTCTTTAGTGAAGATAATAAAAGAATTGATTTTCACGTCCTGCCATATGAGATTGTCATTATTGGATTATTGATTGTATGATTGATTAAATCTCTAACCTGTTAGTTCATAGATCAAATGCATGTAGAGTTGTTTGTTTGTCTTTAGTGAATGCAGGTCAGCATTGGGAGGAGAGTTCCAGTCAAAGAAAAACCAAGCGCAAAAAGGGATCGACATCAAACACGAAAAATAAGGTACGTCAACTTAATCTCTTGAGCCTTGTATTTACATATGAGTAATGGGGGTTTATGCATGGGATGATGGTAAAAAGTAAGAATCTTTAGGTCATTTCTGCATGCATGATAAAACCCTTAGTGCTAGTCCGTAGGAGGGATTTCCCACCCACAACAGAATTGGCGACCATACTGGGGAAGTCTCTAGGGTTCTTTGGGGATTTTTTATTGGGTATTTTGAAATTGGTTTTACTACCTTTTTTGAGTTTCTGCAAGAAGTCTGAGTGTTCAAGGGTTCTAGTTCTCAATACCAGTCT
>JZKD02S1707079.1:24265-36663 GCA_000966675.3 Picea glauca
TTATGTTTTTTGAATTTTAATATTTGTTTTGAAAATATTAATAAAAAAATAAAATAAATAATAATTTAATTTATATTATATGTACATATACTTTTTTCCAAGAAAAAATTATCTCAAATTTATATAGGGTATAAATTCCTTTACAATATGTTGCAACAAGATCAGTGCGAGGGAAATGGTAAACGTTCCATTACAAGAAACAACAATGTTTCGAAGAAACTAACCAAGAAAAGTAATAAGCAAGAGTGTAGGCAGGAAGAGAAAACTAGCTAATACTTGCATGGCTGCCGACTATCCACTAAAAAGTACATCCATCACTATTCAAAGATATTGATAAAGGAGATGGGACTCTCTTTCCCACTATCCCAGTGGTAGACCGAAAGCCTCCCTACCACTTCATTTAGATCCCTCTTAGAGAGGGCATCAACCTCTCTATTGTGAATTCTAGAAATGTGATGGAAGCTAATATTAATGAAGTTTCTAGACGATTCCTGCGTTTTTTGTTTCCAACACTTGATATTGACTGAATGAAGTTTTCTTTTAAGATTTATCCAGTCAATAATAACTCTCAAGTCACCAAGGACTTGTAAGTGATTGATTGACCAAAAAGATGACAGAGTGAGGGATGCCCATAAACCCATAAGTTCATCTTTTGTATTAGTTCCCGCTCCACAATTGATGAACCACTTTGTAATCCTCGACAGGTGAGACTTGAAGATGCCTTTAGCTCCACAACATAAGCCATTTGACTGAGATGCACCGTCAAAGCATGCTAAAGTGTAACCTTCGGCCTGCGTAAACTCACATGCTTTGAAAGGGAAGATTTTAATAGTGGACGACTGCTAGGAGAAAGAAGCCAAAATTCTATGAACTACAGCAAGAACGGAGGGGGGGCGATCGTCAAAGAGCACTTTATTCCTTTTGATCCAAATCTGCTAGCAGGCATGAATAACGAAACAAACTGGAGCGGATTTTTCTGTGGACCATACATCGAAGCAATCTGAGACGGTGGAGTCGTTCCAAAGTAAATTAAGTGAAAAATGCATAACCAAGCATTTCCAAATAGCCTTCGTAAAATCAAAATGGATAAGGATGTGATGTATGTCTTCGGAGGAGCGGTTATAGAAATAGCAGATCCCAGGGCCTTCCTAGCCTTTCTTCCGGAGCATCTCCCAGGTGAGGACTTTCTCTTTTGCAGAGAGCCAAATGAAAAATTTGCATTTGAGTGGAATCGACCACTTCCACAGTCGATGGAGCCAAGTGCTTTCAACATCAAAGTCCAGCGGATGAAGTAGGGCGGTGTAAATGTTTTTAACAGAGATGAATCCCGTGGCATCTCCTCCAACCCATAATAAAGAGTTTGTCTCATCGTTGAGAGAGATACCGACACTTCTAAGAGCAACAGTATAGGAGTCCTAGTCAACAACATCCTATCCGCTAAATTTCAAATAGCCACTGCCCAGTCAGTTATCCGGAAGAGGGAACGCGCCGGTCAGAATTCTCACCTATGCCAAAGACAAAAAATTAAAGGAGTAAAGATGAGATCTCAAACTTGGTGAAAGAATCGAATGTTCCTCCAGCCTGAGGATTTTGTCCCTGCCAATCAATATATCAGAGCCCAATCCTGGCTTCTAACGAAGCCAATGAAGGATCACCGAAGAAGAAGAAATCAGACCCTTCCAAATAGAAGACGCCCTCTTTTGTAGAAGAGAAGGCTTTCGTATCTAGGTGTGAAGAGGCAAGGATCCCAGATATTTGTCAATAATAATGTGGTTCCAAATGATGTCATGCGAGAGAGCCCTCCAAAATGAACTTGCTAGTAGGACCATGTTGAAGATGGAAAGGTTCTTAAGCCCCTAACCCCTTGCCCTTAATGGCTTTGACAATAAATCCCAGCTGCACAAATGGAATCAGTGCTTACTAGATGGACCACTCCACAGAAAATTGATAGATAGCCTACGAAGGATGTTTATGATCTTGCTAGGGATTCTCTCCAATGACATCCAGAAGATAGAGAGGATTTCCAGCATCAACTTTCTAAACTGATGACCTACACAGAAGGGGAATTATTCGGGATACAGATTGGGATAAGAAGGTCTAGTAATGAAAGGTCTGACGCGGTCTTCCTCAACAAGATAGATAGGTAAAGAAATGTTGTCGGAAGTGGTCGTATGCCTACCTAGTCCCTCCTAGGTGGATAATGAACTCAAATCAACTCAATCATCAGGTCAGTGGTAACATCGAAAAAGTAGTGTCCATTGGGGTGGAAAGACAAGAACAAAACCAGAAATAAGTAAAAATTTTGTTCCTACCGATAACTCAAGCTTTTGTTCCAACGCTTAAGTTGCGCGTTCAAAATAGTTGATTGTTGTTGTAGGTTGTAATATACGCTATTTCTGGTTGGCCTAACACTTAGGCTCTCTGTATAGTAGGTTAAAAATAGCCCCCTTCCCTTGGAAAAGAAATATAGAGAGCCCCCATTCATACATCAACGCCCGTCTTGATCAATGAAGGACACATTACAAAGTTTCATGCGAGGGTGGAGGGTGTGAGGTCAATTTAGGTGGTTTTTCACTTGACCTAGATTTCCTTTTTCCATGTCACTTGCCTAACCTTGCTTGAATTTCACTGTTCAGCTTTCACTTTATTTCCTATGGTTTCCTCCCAACTATTTTCTACCTTTTCTAGGAGCCACTACAAGGATGTCAATTCCTGTCGATGGAGAAAGGTTTGGTGTCAATTGTATTTGTGTCCTAGAGGAATGACTGGACCAAGTGGATTTAATACAAAAGTTCTTCAAACAATGGTCTCTATCCCTTATAACCTTCAATTCGGACGACAGAGGCAACACAACCTCCTAGACTGGGCCTGTAGAAAGGAGTCACGGTGGTGCCCTGTGCTAACAATGTAATAACTTAACATAGTAGTAAAGAGTGGAAAAAAAAGAAATACTTATGAATCGACAAAAAAGACAACTCAATTAATTTATGTCCTAGTCATGATACATATCATAACTCGAACATCCATTTCGGTTTCATATCGTTTTTTTGCACAACAGGGTTATGAAAATCCTCGAGATTTCACCAATTCAACTACATATTTAATGACGGACGCCCAAGATCGATGGCCTCGTACTGCAAATCCTCTACCACATAACTAAGACTTTACCAATGGGTGGACTGCATATTAGATCACCCATCAACGATCATGCAAATCTTTATTTGTTAGAGACAGATCTTTGGCGGCCACGAAATTATGCCAAAATTAAAGCTTCAGATTTTGAGTAGGATTCGAATAAGCCTTGAGTGGATTTGGCTTATGGATTCACTGGTTTGGATGGGCATGTTTCAGGATGCATTGGGTAGAGATTAGCGAACATTTATAGTAGCTCAAGGTTTATGGATCTAATTATCGTAGTCAAGGTATTTATGTTGGGATTTTGAGTTATTCTGGTGAGAATCTAATACCCATATTATCATCTCAGAAGCAAGTGTTAGTGAGAGCACCCATTAAGGTTAGCTTTATAGTATAGCCAAGCAAGGAATCCCCCTCATACATAAGAGGTCAGATTGACATCCATGAGAGGGAGGGGCAGGAAACTCAATAGCTTCGAGAAACCCCCACGACTTACGTATTCTTATCTCTCTAGTTGTATGGCTTTATGCACTTATCTCCCTGGGCCTATTAATTACCAAAATAACATGCAACATAATATCTAATTATTCAAACGAAATTGATTACATCTCAAAGATTGCCTCTCCTCTGCGGTCTTAACGCTAAAATAATTAATTTATTTGCTCAATTCACACCATGAGGCATCAAGACCAGCACAAATGCGAGATGTGCAAGCTCAAGACACAAGCCCAATCAATCATTTTACCCAACGTAGGAAGCAAGGTGGGTGATACAATGCTAGCCAGTGGGTGCTTTGGAGTCTATTTCCCTAGTTAGTTTTCCTACTAAAAGAGAGAAGAAGAGTTAACATGGGAAATTAAAGACAGAAAGTGTGGAAAAATAGGGAATTTTATGATAGAAACCATGGATAAAAATCTCCATAGGTTTCTTCTTGCTAGCACCTGCGCAAAGAAATAGATGTTCTTAATCCCCCATCTACTAAGATCCTTGCACGCTGCTATGTCGGACCATTTTTCCAAAGGAATCCCTCCCAATTTTTTCGAGCCTACTGGAAACTCATTTTATGAATCTTAGTGAGGATTCCTTTTGGAATTCTTGCGATGGATGTCCAGAAGATAGGAATACTTTCTCGTACCGACTTAAGCAGGACTAGGCATCCTACCTTGGACAAAAGTCTGTTTACTCACACTGATACTCGAGCTTTGAACTTTTGACTAGCCATCCCCAATTGATAAACCTATAGTAATCTAGCTTGAGATGGAACCCTAGATATTTTAAGCCTCATCCAAATTTCACATAGGAATCGAAAAAATATTGCCACTTTGCCTCTTCTTTTCTATCGATCACTGGTGGGGGATTAGGCATGATTTTTTGAAATTAACTTCCATGCCTTTGGTAGAGAAGAATAAATCGAGTGCACCTTTCAACGTCAAAATGTCCCTTAAGGAGCCTATTATCGCTCAATTTGTAGTTAAGGTCAAGAAGATGAAAGGTAAAGATCAAACTAGCGTAACATGAGCTTCCCCACCCACTGTCACCTCGATGGGGGGATCTTTCTATTTAGGGTGGCTAAGCCCAAGGGAGACGTCCCTGGAAATCTGGGGTTTGAAAGGAAAAGTCTCAAAGGTTTTGAAAGCTCAAAGGATCAGGATTAGTTTTCCCTTTGTAGATTACAACCAAGAAGATAGTCAGAATGAAGAAATGCCACAGAATAAGCACCTGTTTGCGAGACAAGACAACAATAACACTAGTATATGCATTAGTGGTTATTACTTCATTAATCAAGGACTATCAACATTCAATGTATATGAGCATAAATAGCAGTAAATATTGACAAAGTCAATGTTTGCAATGATGGCAATGGCATATAATATTACTTGTCAATAAACACTGAACAATATAGTATCCAATGGAAATAATCAAACCTTGAATTAACTCAATGCATTAAATATCATTTAAATGCTCATATATAACATAATTGCTACGTCACTATACTAGAGATGACGTCAACCTTCCTTTAGGTTTAGTTTTGATAAACAAGGAGGTCAAAGTTTTGCAATTTGGCCCGTGAAAATTATCAATGCATCAATGTCTATCATTAGATGACTAAGCCACAGTGTTTTCTATCAACCAAAAGCTCAAAAAGGGCATGACGTCATCATAAATTTGAGGGTTAGTAGACGTTAGGGTTAGTTAGGGTTTTAAATTTGAGAGTTTTGAAAGATTTGTTTTGGCACAACAAGCTCAACGTTGGAGAGATAGACCAGTGCCTTAGGGTATTATGGAGTCAAAAGCAAGGGCAAGATCTCAGAAGGATCAAAATCTAAAGACTAGAGAGTTAGGCTCTATGGTGCTACAATGGCAGGGCCCTAGAGTCAAAACCCTAAGGGGAGGAGGCTCATTCTGGTGTTTCTTAAGAAAGGCCTCATGCTCCTCCCTCTTTCTTTAAATATTCTTGGCAAAATGGCTAGCTTTAAAACACAAATCTAAGGGTGAAAAGTGTTGCAAGAGCAAGGCCCTTCAAACCCTAAAAGTCAAAACCCTAGGTGCAGAATCAACTAGGCCTAGGACGTCTTCTTTCTTCAACTTATGTTCAAAAACTAACTCATAAAAAGGATGACAAGTGTAGCAACGGATAGGCTATATCTTCCTTAATCAATGGCTAAAATTAGTTTCTCAATCATGGGGACATATAGCAAGGACCTACTTGTGTTCTTGCTACCTAGGGTTTCAATATTAAGCAATATAATAGCAATGAAATAATAAATACAAGAGATTTAACCTACAACCATTCATTCAAGAAATTTTGCATGAAAAATACACTTACAAATATGAAGAGTGCTTATCAAACCCTAGTTGTAAACCTTCCAATGAGAGAAACACCATAACATGCCAAGAAAATCCTCCAACAAGAGTTGTGCCTCACTTCCAAGAGCCAAAATACAAAGACAAAAGACTAAAAATGATCTCTCACAAGAGAGTCAGTTATGTTATGATTAAAATGAGAGGCAACATCCTCTATTTATACCAATCTTATGACCTTTAATTACAAAATAGGTCATTAAAACAGCCGACAAGGCTGACCTTTAAAATTTACACTGTTTGTACATTAAATGCTAAGAAATGTCATAATATGAGCTAAAGAAGGAGACGTCAGGCCCTTCTGAGCGAGACGTTGGCCGTTTTTGGGCAAGCTCGACATCAAGGAAGCTAAACGGTGGCCCTTCTAGGGCTCCTCCAAGCTGCCACACGTGCCAAATGACCCCAGCACACTGCCACATGCTCCAGACAACGTCCAGCTGCCTCAGGTGACGTCCTGTCCATCAAAAGAAAACATCCCATCTGCAGTAGGTGATCCCCCCTAGGCCGGGTTCTGTCAAAGTGTCCTGGGTAGGGTCGTCCTTCTTCTTTCTTGTGCAATGGCTCATCACAAATTTGTCCTATCTTTGCCATCCCAACAACCATATGATGGGCTCTTCAGCCCCATGGAGGTCCGAGCTAATCATATCCCCATGTGTACCGATCCTCTGGCACCTGTCCATCGGGTATGGTCCTGCACATCAAAAACTACGCTCTCCATGGGCTCATTAGTCCTCAGGATCATAGCAATGTCAATCATATTTCATCATTAAATTTATCAAATAAATGCATGAAATCCCTAGCATATCATCTAAGAGCTCAAAGACGCTACACATATCTACTATACAAAGTTGAAGAAACCAACAGAATAACCTATTGGGCTAATACCCACAAGAAAAGGAAAGTTTCCTCAGAGGATTATTCAAGCCATGTTTATGAAGTGATATGGTCTAGGGATGTCCATTCATAGTAAGACCAAGGACAGGTGTTGTCTGTGGGTGCCTTTGTAGGAGGTGAGTTGTACCCATCATGGATGCATTTTTTCCAAGCCCTTCTATTGCCTTTATTTTTGATTTATTTCTTTTCTTTCTTTTTTTACTTCAAGGTCTGACCAGAGGACACTGCCTTGGCGTGGTGACCAGAGCTGACAGTGTTACCCATCGATATTTTCACAGAAATGATAAGGCTAGCTCGTGATGGGACCCCCTTTCCCTTGGACATGCAACCAAAGGTCACTGCCCTGGCATGGTGACCAGATGATGGCAATGTCATACTGCTAGATACCTATGAACATAATGGACCTTCTCACGATGAGACCTCCCATCCTCTTGGTTAGGTCTTGTTTTATTATTTTTCTTAGGGTCCCTCTTGTTTCTTATCGAGAGGCCTTTTATTGACTTCTCGGGGATCCCTGGGCGAAGCATCTCTAGGATTCATTTCCTATGGATTTTATCTTTTACCAACTACTTTTACCCCCTGGGCCTTTGGCCCCTTCTTCCCACAAGACGAATTGTAACCCTCAAAAGGTCATCCTAATGGCCGGACTAGGGGAATGGGATGGATGAATGAGAGATAAGATGTAAAATGATAGAATGGTGGGAGCAGACGATGGCTCTATAAATCCCCCTTGGTGGCTAACCAATACCCATGAATACAAGCTTGCTAAGTCACCCCGTCAATCACCCCAACAATGGTCAAGTGGATTAGTGTAAGATCCAAGCAGTCATCAGAAATGAAAGGAACCTAACGCATATATAAGAAGGTTTTAATGATAAAACATGACACATACCATGATACCTTGGACCAATTACCTCATGGAGCAAGAGTCTTCTTTGATGCAAGTCCAAGCCGATGGTGATGGATGTTGCTTCTGCTGACAGGACAAGTCTGGTGAAGAAGAGAAGGATGCGCCCTCCAGGGCCATGCTCAAGTCAATCTAGCTCTCGACACTTCATGTCTAGGACCTGTGGGCCTCGAGACATGATCTCCTAGTTATCCCTAGATATCGGGGATAACAGCTGGCTCCAACTCGGGGACATGTGCTCACCATAGAGCACATGAGAACCTCAACATCTCTGGCATAAACCTGCAGGCCTGCTCACACTTGAAAAGAAAGCATCAGTGATAAAAGGTGGGGTGGTATTGCCACACTGCAACATAATACAATGTATACATATGAGATAAAACAATCAAGATGCATATATAAGGGAAACAAACAATAAATGCAGATGGTATAATACACGAAAATGCCTACCTACTCATACTTACTTGTATAATCATGTCCCACCACCTTGGTGGGGTTTGAGGAGGTGTCTGCTGATGGGTAATGGGCACCTTCTTCCTTCCAAGGTGGACAAGTAATAAGAATTATCTACTGATTCCATTCCGACCTTGAAGGGTCCGAGCCATGATTGTGTACTTCCCTTTACATTAGTAGGCTCTCCTTTCTGAATATCCCACATCCATACTAACTCTCCCTCCTTGTATTTTCGGATCTTGTGTTTATTAGTTCCATGAACAACCCTGCTGTATTGTACTGAGGGAGGTGGGTGGGCTTCTGGAATAAAGGTTTCTTGCTGGGATGGATGTATCTGTATGTTTTCTTCATTCTTAGGTATTTTTAGTATTTTCACCATCCTTACTTCTTTGTTCTGAAACTGATCTAGGAGTTGCTGATATTCCTCTTTCTTGGGCCACTCAATCTGGTCAAAGTATTCTCTCGTAGTAAATGGCATGTCTTCCGGAGAATACTCTTGAAGAGTTTGTATCACATCTTTCCGCGGTTCATTCACAGTAGGAGCAACATCTTGTACATGAATTCCAGTTATCAACATATTGAGTAATCGTCCAGTTGTCTCATCTTTCAAAGGAAACTGCAGAAAAGTGAGATGCATCTCAAGGGACCCACCTATCATTGCACCAAACTTCCTAGATAATATCATTCCCCATACATCCAGGATATCTACAACTATGATGTCTATGTGAACTGTCTTCTCGGGGAATTCCTTCAATTGTACTTCAACGTTTTCAATGACACCATGTGTGGGTATAGCTTTGGATTCAAATCCACACACATTTTTGTAAGGCCTGGTCACCTTCAGGCCCATCTGCTGCATGACTTTGAGGGACATCATGTTTGCACCAGCACCGGTATCCAGCATGCAATTGTTGAGATATTTATTGTTCATCATAAGAGTCATGAAGAAAGGAGGATTTTCACCGTACTGGATTCTGAAATGATCAGCTTGTAACATAGTCGTGGGGTCCATGGGCTCAGCCATTCCTTAAAAGAAGGTGTTGAAGCATTCTTTAATAGAAGGGATCTTAATGGCTTCTTTTAGAGGAACATTCAAATGCATCTTCGACAAAGCTCCTTCAAGGTCAAAATCAAGGGTAATCTTGTCAGCTTTGGGATTTTTGGGAGGAGGAACTTCATAATATTTTGACTGATCACTTGTAGATTGGCTTGGGTTCCTTCTCCGATATACTTGGACCTCTTTCTTCTTTAGCTTCTCTCGTGACTCTTGGTCCAAGTTGTTGATTATTGCTAACCTTGATGCTCGGGATGCTTCCTTCAAGGCTTGTTGATGTTCTGCATCAGTGATGTTTATCTGAGGGAAACCTGAGAAGCAGTCAAAGTTGTTGACTTGTTGTTGGCTGGCATTATAAGGACACTCATTCTCCCAATGTGCTTCACTGCACTCCAGACACTAGGGATTTTCATCAACAACATTTGCAGAGGCCATAGTATTTGGGACTTCATTTTCATTCTTTGGCTTGTAAGTTTGATTCCCTTTTTGGAAAGGCCCTTTGAATGGAGGTTTGGGAGCCTGGGTCTGGGATATCTCAAGTTTCACGATCCGTTTCATCATTTCCTCTTGATTATTCATGATGCTATCTACTGAAGCTTGTAGCTTACTGATACTGGTGCAGAGATCTGAAGCAGGCTTAGCATTGTGTACCACTTTCTGCTTGATGTCTATTTTCCCCCTTGGGTTGGCAAAGGGCTCAATCTTGGATGAAAGGAGATTTCCTTCAATCTTTGTTGCAAGCTATTGGGCTTCTTGAATGGATTGAGGGTCTTTGTCTCTGAGGAGATACACTAATTGGCCATTGAAAGATCTAGTATAAATGTGAATAAGGTAATCATCTTTCGGATGATGGCTTGGGGGAATTCGTTGGAGTAAAGCTTCAAACCTGGTATGAAAATCCCAAATGGATTCATTTTCACCTCTGTCAATGTGATTTAGTCGAGTGAGAAGCATGTTCATATCTTCTTTGATACTCCACCTTCCGAGGAAGATTTCTTCAAGTTTATCCATGGTCTTAGTGCTTCCATCAGGCAGGCCAAGATACCAACGTCTTGCAACATCATAAAGGGTAGCAGAGAAGAGCTTCATGACCAAGTCTTCATCATCGTCACTAATGGGGTGAAGCTAAAAAAATGCCCAGAAGTTACTCATATGCTCTTTGGCACTAGTAGCATCAGTGCCGGTAAACTTAGGCAACCACTTCTCATATTTAGGTGGCATTTGCCTAGGGTAACCAGGTATGGCTGACATGTCTAAAGGCTTGAACAAGGTAGATGACCACTGTCTCTGATTATTGACTGGGTTTGTAGTACCGGTCTGAGAAGTAGACATGTTTAAAGGAAGTCTCTTTCCAAAAAGTGACTTGACAATGGGTGAATTAGCAGGAGGCTTCCTTCTGAAAGATAGAGGAGGATTATTGAACCTCCTTTTGGTTTGTGGAGTCGCCAGATGGTTTTCCTGAAACTACCAAAGAATAGGGTAAAAAGGTCTGAGTGGAGTCGCTAGGTAAGCTTGTGAAAATATCTTTGAGGCAAGGTTTACCAAAAGATTTGTCGTTGAGGAAGATTGACTCAGTGTTCCCCGACAACGACACCAACATGTTATCGCTCAGTTTGTAGTTAAGGTCAAGTAGCTGAAAGGTAAAGATCAAACTGTTGTAACAGGAGCTTCCCCACCCACTGTCACCTCGATGGGGGGCTCTTTCTATTTAGGGTGGCTAAGCCCAAGGGAGACGTCCTTGGCAATCTGGGGTTTGAAAGGAAAAGGCTCAAAGGTTTTGAAAGATCAAAGGATCAGGATTAGTTTTCCCTTTGCAGATTACCACCAAGAAGATAGTCAGAATGAAGAAATGCCACAGAATAAGCACATGTTTGCGAGACAATACAACAATAACACTAGCATATGTAGTAGTGGTTATTACTTCATTAATCAAGGACTATCAACATTCAATGTATATGAGCATAAATAGCAGTAAATATTGACGAAGTCAATGTTTGCAATGATGGCAATGGCATATAATATTACTTGTCAATAAACACTGAACAATATAGTATCCAATGGAAATAATCAAACCTTGAATTAACTCAATGCATTAAATATCATTTAAATGCTCATATATAACAGAATTGTTGCGTCACTATACTAGAGATGACGTCAACCTTCCTTTAGGGTTAGTTTTGATAGACAAGGAGGTCAACGTTTTGCAATTTGGCCAGTGAAAATTATCAATGCATCAATGTCTATCATTAGATGACTAAGCCATGGTGTTTTCTATCAACCAAAATCTAAAAAATGGCATGACGTCATCATAAATTTGAGGGTTAGTAGATGTTAGGGTTAGTTAGGGTATTAAATTTGAGAGTTTTGAAAGATTTGTTTTGGCATAACAAGCTCAACGTTGGAGAGATAGACTAGTGCCTTAGGGTATTATGGAGTCAAAAACAAGGGCAAGATCTCAGGAGGATCAAAATCTAAAGACTAGAGAGTTAGGCTCTATGGTGTTGCAATGGCAGGGCCCTAGAGTCAAAACCCTAAGGGGATGAGGCTCATTCCGGTGTTGCTTAACAAAGGCCTCATTCTCCTCCCTCTTTCTTTAAATATTCTTGGCAAAATGGCTAGCTTTAAAACACAAATCTAAGGGTGAAAAGTGTTGCAAGAGCAAGGCCCTTCAAACCCTAAAAGTCAAAACCTAGGTGTAGAATCAACTAGGCCTAGGACGTCTTCTTTCTTCAACTTATGTTCAAAAGCTAACCCAAAAAAAGGATGACAAGTGTAGCAATGGCTAGGCTATATCTTCCTTAATCAATGGCTAAAATTAGTTTCTCAATCATGGGGACATATAGCAAGGATCTACTTGTGTGCTTGCTACCTAGGGTTTCAAGATTAAGCAATATAATAGCAATGAAATAATAAATGCAAGAGATTTAACCTACAACCATTCATTCAAGAAGTTTTGCATGAAAAATACACTTACAAATATGAAGAGTGCTTATCAAACCCTAGTTGTAAACCTTCCAATGAGAGAAACACCATAACATGCCAAGAAAATCCTCCAACAAGAGTTGCGCCTCACTTCCAAGAGCTAAAATACCA
>JZKD02S1707079.1:37069-47885 GCA_000966675.3 Picea glauca
ATGAAGAGTGCTTATCAAACCCTAGTTGTAAACCTTCCAATGAGAGAAACACCATAACATGCCAAGAAAATCCTCCAACAAGAGTTGCGCCTCACTTCCAAGAGCTAAAATACCAAGACAAAAGACTAAAAATGATCTCTCACAAGAGAGTGAGTTATGTTATGATTAAAGTGAGAGGCAACATCCTCTATTTATACCAATCTTATGACCTTTAATTAAAAAATAGGTCATTAAAACAGCCGACAAGGTTGACCTTTAAAATTTACACTGTTTTTACATTAAATGCTAAGAAATGTCATAATATGAGCTAAAAAAGGAGACGTCAGGCCCTTCTGAGGGAGACGTTGGTCCTTTTTGGGCAAGCTCAACATCTAGGAAGATAAACGTTGGCCCTTCTAGGGCTCCTTCAAGCTGCGACACGTGTCAAATGACCCCATCACATTGCCACATGCTCCAGACAACGTCCAACTGCCTTAGGTGATGTCCTGTCCATCAAAATCAAACGTCCCATCTACAGTAGGTGATCCCCCCTAGGTTGGGTTCTGCCAAAGTGTCCTGGGTAGGGACGTCCTTCTTCTTTCTCGTTAAATGGCTCATCACAAAGTTGTCTTGTCTCTGCCATCTCAACAACCATCTGATGGGCTCTTCAGCCCCATGGACGTCCGAGCTAATCATATCCCTATGTGTACCGGTCCTCTGGAACCTGTCCATCGAGTATGGTCCTGCACATCAAAAACTACGCCCTCCATGGGCTCATTAGTCTTCTGGATCATAGCAATGTCAATCATATTTCATCATTAAATTTATCAAATAAATGCATGAAATCCCTAGCATGTCGTCTAAGAGATCAAATATGATACACATATCTACTATACAAAGTTGAAGAAACCAACAAAATAACCTATTGGGCAAATACCCACAAGAAAAGGAAAGTTTCCTCAGAGGATTATTCAAGCCATGTTTATGAAGTGATATGGTCTAGGGATGTCCAGTCATAGTAATACCAGGGGAAGGTGTTGTCTGTGGGTGCCTTTGTAGGAGGCGAGTTGTACCGGTCATGGATGCATTTTTTCCGAGCCCTTTTATTGCCTTTATTTTTTATTTATTGCTTTTATTTCTTTTTTTACTTCAAGGTCTAACCAGAGGACACTGCCTTGGCGTGGTGACCAGAGCTGGCAGTGTTACCCACCGATATTTTCACAGAAATGATAAGGCTGGCTCGTGATGAGACCCCCTTTCCCTTGGCCATGCAACCAAAGGTCACTACCCTGGCCTGGTGACCAGATGATGGCAATGTCATACTGCTAGATACCTATGAACATAATGGGTCGGCTCATGATGAGACCTCCCATCCACTTGGTTAGGTCTTGTTTTATTATTTTTCTTAGGGTCCCTCTTGTTTCTTATCGAGAGGACTTTTATTGCCTTCTCGGGGATCACTGGGCGAAGCATCTCTAGGTTTCGTTTCTACACCCTGGGCCTTTGGCCCCTTCTTCCCACAAGACAAAGTGTAACCCTCAAAAGGTCATCCTAATGGCCTGACTAGGGGAATGGGATGGATGAATGGGAGATAAGATGTAAAATGATAGAATGGTGGGAGCAGACGATGGCTCTGCAAATCCCCCTTGGTGGCTAACCAACACACATGAATACAAGCTTGCTAAGTCACCCCATCAATCATCCCAACAATGGTCAAGTGTATTAGTGTAAGATCTAAGCAGTCATCAGAAATGAAAGGAACCTAACGCATATATAAGAAGGTTATAATGATCAAACATGACACATACCATGATACCTTGGACCAATTACCTCATGGAGCAAGAGTCTTCTATGATGCAAGTCCAAGCTGATGGTGATGGATGTTGCTGATGTTGATAGAACAAGTCTGGCGAAGAAGAGAAGGATGGGCCCTCTAGGGCCATGCTCAAGTCAATACAACTCTCGTCACTTCATGTCTAGGACCTGTGGGCCTCGAGACATGATCTCCTAATTATCCCTAGATATCGGGGATAACAGAGCCTTTGGTATAGCAGAAGACATCGTCCACAAATAAAAGATGTGTGATCATTTCCCTTTTCGATACCTTTAGCCCCCTAATCGATCTTGCTTCCTTTTCTTCTGTAATCACTTTGCTCGGGGCCTCTGCTATGATGAGGAATACAAAGGAGGATATAGGGCATCCTTGCCTTAGGCCTTTTGTTCTAATCTTTTAGCAGAATGAAAAATTTCCTGAGCTACTATGACTGCATCATGGATTTGTTTGTGTTGTAGAAAGAGAAACTGCTCCTTTGAGATAATCTGACTCAAGATAGGCTTCAATCGTCTTGCTAACACCTTTGCTATGATTTTATACACCACATTACAACAAGAAATTGTATTGTTATAGCACAAGTTGTAGGTTGGGAAAATCCCGACCCAACCACAAAATCAAGTGCTACAACTTGTGAATCCTACACCCAATGTCACCTCGATGTAGGTCCCACACTGCAAGGGTGACTAGGTCACTCTAGGGAGGTGATCCCAGTGACCCTAGGGGGAATGAGATCTAGATGAATGGATATGGAAGTGGAACCCCTAGAAGTCAAGTCTAAGTGGAGTAAAATGTGGAAAGAGATTCCTTGTAATCCAAGTGATTGTTTCCCCAAAGGTATAATACTTCTCCGGATGATTGTACCTACCCGAGACACACGAAAATCCAACTTGCAATGATATATGTTAGTATGGATCAGAAAGTAAATCTTGATGTCCCTAATTTGCAGCAGCAGATAACGGTTTATATCAGCAAATAAATCATTCTAAATCAGCATGTAAAACATAAGATCAATCATCAATATTATCAATAAATATGACAATCAATTATGATTGAAAAATGGCACTTTGAGGCTAAATAAATCAAGCTATTGTAACATGTATTTTCTGCAGAAAATTGCAGCCTTATGGCTGTAGCATTCAATGGCCTGCAACAACAAAATCAACCACAAAAGAGTGCCAACAATCAGTCCAAAAGATGCACCCTAGTTAGTAGAGTTAGTGAACAACATTTAAGAGTTAGTTTAGGGTTAGGTTACGATTTAACAGAGTTAGTAGCTAGGGTTATGTAACCCTAATGGCTCTAGGTTAAAGTTTGTAACAACAATTTAAGTAGCGGGAGAGAGGGGACTCCCTAGTAGGGGAAGAGTCCTCTCGATGTAACAAACCAACTCCAAGAAGGATATCTTTCAAAAACACAATTTCACATCTACCAAGGCAATGATTTTATATCTCCAATGCAAAAAAGAAGTTACTAGTGCCTTTAAATATTGGGTTAATGGAGTAAAGTAAATGAACTATAGATGCTGCTTCCTTGCAGGTGTAAATCCTTTTACTTCCCAAAGGCAAGTATCTCTAGTTAAGGTTTGAGAATGAGGGGTGTAAATCCTCTTACTTCCTCAAACAAACCCTTGCAACATCAATGAACTTGAAGCAATAAATGATGGAGACTAGAGTGGGGGTGTAAATGCTCTTACTTCCCACTTAGCTTCTAGCAAGATAATCCTTGACTTGAAACAAATGATAGCATAAGAGTAAAAACCATACCAAATCAAGAAGATGCTAAGATAATCCACCATAAAAGCTAGAAGTCATTCATCCAAGGCTAGTGCCTCACTCCTCCATAAACCATTCACAAGAGATAGCCATAAACAAGTGCACAAGAGACAATTATGCCAAGTGTAGAAAAAAATTCAGATCAAGTCTTTTCACAAGAGGGAGTTATGTCCAAATGAGATCTTATGATCTCTTATTTATAAAAAATGTCACCGAGGTGACTTGTCCATATATTAAGGGGTAAACCACAAGACTAGGGGTCAACAACCCTAATCTTTCCCCCTTTAACAAAGTAATATTAAACAATTCATTTAAAATTTCACTTTTGCACAAATAAAACCCTAATTTTACATGGACGTCACCCCTTTAAGGGACGTTTTGCCACTTGGGACAAGTTGTTGGTGTTGGATAAGCTATGGTAGGCCTCCAAAGGCCACATGTCAAGCATCTATGCAATATCCTCATGGCCAAGGCCTCATCCTCCTCAAAATGTCCATTTGTCAATGTGTGGCAACACCACCACCAAACCCTAGCCCACAAGTATGACGTCAAGATCAAAAAGAAGACGTTTTTCCCCTCCTGGGCAAATCATTTAGCATGTGAGGGTTGGGCTAGGTCTTCCACATCATGTTCTAGGTCTTCAATTCTTCATCTTTGTGATTCATCATGTGGACCCTTAGCATCCAACCTGTGGGCTTGTAGCCCCATGGAAGCCCAAGCTAGCCTTGTTCTACCAAAACTGTCCACCAACTAGGTCCTGCAAATACAAATGAGCATGCCCTCCAAGGATCTCAAGTCATAACATCATGATAAGTGAATCCAATCAATAAATGAGCCACCTGAGCATGTGCATCAAAGATTACTATATCAAACAATTAATTTCTCAAGGATACTATGCGACTTGTCAAGCCTGAATATGGGAGGGTTGACGAGGTATCCTATTGGGTAGATCTTTCCCTAGGTCAAGGAGAGTTTCCAAGAGATCCCTCTCTAAGCCATGTAAAGTGGGTGAAGTGGTTGGGGTCAAGACTCAATGGGCATAGGGCTCATGACATACAAGGGGTCATAGTGTCTCATTCATGGGTGTGTGGTACCTTCGTCCACAATGCACTTTTTCCAAGCCCATTATCTACCATTCTTTTATTCTTTCATATTTTTAAGGAAAGGTTGAATGTCACTGACCTGGCATGGTGTCCAGATATTGGCAATGTCACCAACAAATACCTAGTGGAAATGATAAGGTTGTCTCGTGATGAGACCCCCTTTCTCTCATCCATGCAACTGAGAGCCATTACCCTGGTTTGGTGACGAGATGATGGCAATGTCATACCACTAGATATTTATGGACGTGATAGTTCGGCTCATGATGAGACCTCCTATCCTTCAACTAATCCTTTAGGCATTCTTTATTATATTGTGGGTCCCCTTTACTCAAAGATAAGTGTTTCACTGCTTTCTTGGGTGATCCCTGGGCGAAGCATCTGGAAGGTTCATACAAGGCTTTTATCTTTTACCCAACATCAATCCCTCTAGGCCTTCAACCCCTTCTTCCGATAGAATGAGGGACAATCCCTTCTTGGTTCAATACACCCTAAAATCCAAAGAGATAAGGAAATGGAGGGGAATAATGATCGAAAGTGGTAAGTATGGTTGGGAATGGTACGATGGCTCTTTAAGGGAGTTCCTAGTAGCAAACCCATCCCCAAGGAAGACCACTTACTAGGGCACAATGTCAACCACCAAGGTGAAACAGGGAAAAAGGCACAATGTCCAAGCATATATTATGAAATCTAGAGAAATATAAGATACAACATACTCAACTGGCTTAAATATTGAAATGATTCTCACCATAATATTGACTTGTACCTCTTGGAGCAAGGTCCATTGCCTTTCGGAAGCTAGTTGATGTGGTGGATGCCATCTGGAAATCTGTGACCATCTGTGGTGGTGAGAGGGGTTTCCAACTGTGCAAAAGGGTACTGGTGGCCATGTAGTCTTCTCGGCACTCCATATCTGCAACTTGAGGGCCTCAAGACATAATCTCCTTCATTATCCACAAAATGGGGATAGCATCTGGCTCCTACTTGAGGACATGTGCTCATAGTAGAGTGCATGAGAACCGCAACATCATCTGGTAGACCCTTGTTTGCAAGGAAACATCAAACTGTGAAGTACAGGATCGCCTACTCATCCTTGTTCACATAAGATCATAATCAAAACCAACTAAGCCAGAAAAATAAAATTTTGACATTTTTTTCGAAAATTTCTGAACTAAGCATGAAATCAATATGCAAGTAGAGCAAAATGAAAATGAAATTTATCTTAACTAATTTGAGCAATCAAGATGCAAATGCAGGGGAAAGAGAAATGACTTACCTACTTTCATGTGGCATGGGCCCTTAAGAAGTCATGTGACCTAGATGTGAGGTTGGAGAAGAGATCCATCTACTGGTAGTGGCATCATACTCCCATATAATGCTGCCAGATAGTTCTTTTTTTTATCAGACTTCTTTCTGATGATGTAAGGGCCAAACCATGAATTGTTTTTTTTTTGTCATATCTGGGCTCGCCCTTTCTTTTTTCCTACATGAGCACAAGACTTCCTTCACTAAAATTGATGCAAGGTGTATTCTCATCGTGTGGAGGCTCTGTGTGGACTGTATCTTTGATTATTTCTACATGTTTCTCATCTTCTTTCTTCAAAATTTGGATAGACCCTGGTTCCTTCCCATTGTATTTTGCAAGTTTCTCTTTGTATTGATCTATCCATGGAAGAAGCATGTCTATGGAGTCCTCCTACATAAAGGGTAGCTCAGATGGATCATACTCAATGATCTGTGGGAGCACATCATAATCGCATTCGCTGGCATAATCAACACCATCATGATCCATCACGTGTCTATGAACTTTCTCTTTATTGTATAGTATCTGAAAAGTTCCATATCCCATAGGAATGTGTGAATGGGTGAGATCCATGCTAAGGAAACCCCAAAGAGCAGTAGAGAAAATCCTAGATAAGAGCATCCCCCAAGCATCTGGAATGTCGATCACTACTATGTCCATGAGAATGTTGATATGTGGAAAATCAATCAGGAAGACCTCAATGTCCTGGCATACCTTGAGAACTTTGACTTTTTTGGAACTAATACCACAAACATTTCCATAAGGTTGGGTTGTCTTCAAACCAAGTTGTTTCATTACCTTCAATGATATGACATTTTCTGAGGCCCCTAAATCAAGCATGCAGTTGTTCAAGTGAAGGCCTTTCATGTGGAGGGTTCTTGTTTCTTGGTCGATGGAGATACACAGTTTTCAAAATGATGGAAGGATCCACCTTCTCGATTGGCACCTGTAAGACTTTATACATTTCCCTTTTCACATAAGAGATCTTACACATTTTTGTCACTGGTATTGTCATATTCAGTTTTCCAAACATGCTTGCAACATCTATATTTAATTGAATGTCATCTATAGGAGTTGGCATAGGAAGAAACTCACATACCGGTGGTGGAGGTATGTTAGTTGCTTCCTAAGACAACTCCTACAGAGGAGTAGCAGGCTATGACAAAGAGGCTGAAGCTTTATTTCTTCTAGTGTAGGTCAAAATTTCTCTCCTCCTTAATTCCTTCTTCTGATTCATTTGTCAATTTATTCAAGGCTCGAAGTCTCCCCTCTCTTTCTCCTATTCTTCTAGCTTCATTGATCTTATCTTGGGTAACTTGTTCATCGTCGAAATTGCAAATCATATCAATGAAGTTTACATTGTCAGGACAATCTTCGTCTCGTCGGGGGCACTCATATTCCTTATGGGGTTCTTGGCATGGGAGGCACCAAGATTCTATATCAACTGTCCCAACAAGTTTTAAAGTATCTGGGGCCTTTGCCTCTTATTGAGGTCCTAGTTTCCAACCGGTGGCATCTCTCTACTGTCTGGCAAACTGAGGTCTAGGAGAAAATTGATTTCTTTCCACTGTAGTCATACGGTTCATAAGTTGATTCTGCACCTGGACAAACTGAGTATTCGTTTGGTCTATCTTCTGAGTCAGGAGAGCAATCGGATCAAGAACACTTTTGTTGGAAACCTTTGTTCTTTCTTTTGTCTTGACACAAGGGTATTGAAAACATTCTATTTTCAAATCAAGTAGATTCTCTTCAATGTCAATGCTGAAATCTGTAGCCTCTACTAATGATGTGGATTTGTATCTTTGAGAATGTATCATAAATGTCCTTCAAAAGAATTCAGGTAGAGGATATGAACTGATGACGCTGTAGGATGATAATCTATTGGAATTTGATTGTACAACCTGTCAAATCTGGTAATGAATTCCTTTACTGTTTCATTCTCCTTTTTCTTTACTTGATTGAATTGAGTCCCAAGTGTCCCACCATCTACCTTTTTCGACCATTTGTTCTTGAATAAGTTGGAAAAGCATCACATAGGACATGAGATGATTATCAGGGATTCCTCTGAACGAATCAAGGGCTTCCTCAATCAATGATGAATCAAATAACCTCATGGCCACATCTTCATGTTCAATACCTGAATTTTCCATGTCCTGTCCCATGACATAAATGTGGTCCTTAGCAGTTATCACAATGTTTCCTGGGAACTTTGGCAATCACTTGTTGATATCTTTTGGCATTGTATTAGGGTAACCTTGGATATTGGCCATGTTAAGGGGTTTGTGTAGGTCCTTTTCACAAGGGTGAGCCATTGGAACAAGAGGGAGGCTAATATGGAAAAGGGTTTTAACAACAAGATATTTGAGAGGAGGCCTTCTTTGGTAAACCTTAGAAGGCTTGAAACTCCCAGGGGGAAAAGGTTTGGGGAAAGAAGGATTCTGGGAAGGTGGAGTCCCCAGATGAGCTTCAAGATGATCTCATCAAGGAAAAGGGAAAGGGAACATCCCTTAGCTATATTCGCTAGGCAAGCTAAGGGAAATCCTTTGGAATAGCTTACCAAAGTGTCGTTAGGGTACAAAGAAGATTCAAAATCTTCCCCGACAACGACGCCAAAATATTATTGCACAAGTTGTAGGTTGGGAAAAGCCCGACCCAACCAAAAAATCAGGTGCTACAACATGGGAATCCTACACCCAATTTCACCTCTATGTAGGTCTCGTGCTTCAAGGGTGACTACGTCACTCTAGGGAGGCGATCCCGATGACCCTAGGGGGAATGAGATGTAGATGAATGTATATGGAAGTGGAACCCCTAGAAGTCAAGTCTTAGTGGAGTGATATGTGGAAAGAGATAACTTGTAAGTCGAGCGATTGTTTCCCCAAAGTCATATTAATTCTCTGGATGATTGTACTTGCCCGAGACACAATGAACTCCAAATTGCAATGATATATGTTAGTATGGATCAGCAAGTTAAGCTTGCTATCCCTAATTTGCAGCAGTAGATAATGGTTTATATCAGAAAATAAAGCATTCTAAATCAGCGTGTAAAACATAAGATCAATCATCAATATTATCAATAAATATGGCAGTCAATTATGATTGCAAAATGGCACTTCGAAGCTAAATAAGGCAAGTTGTTGTAACATGTATTTTCTGCAGAAAATTGCAGCATTATGGTTGTAGCATTCAATGTCATGCAACAACAAAAAAGTGCAAACAATTAGTCCAAAAGATGCGCCCTAGTTAGTAGAGTTAGTGAGCAAACTTTAAGAGCTAGTCTAGGGTTAGTTTAGGAGTTAAGAAAGAGTTAATAGCTAGGGTTATGCAACCCTAATGGCTGTAGGTTAAATTTTGTAAGAGAAATTTAAGTATTGGGAGAGAGGGGACACCCTAGTAGGGGAAGAGTCCTCTCGATGTAAGAAACCAACTCCAAGCAAGATATCTTTCAAAAGACAAAATTTCATGTCTACCAAGGCAATGATTTTATATCTCCAATGCAAAAAAGAAGTGACTAGTGCCTTTAAATATTGGGTTAATGGAGTCAAGTAAATTAACTAGAGATGCTTCATCCTTGGGGGTGTAAATCCTCTTAGTTCCCAAGGCAAGTATCTCTAGTTAGGGTTTGAGAATGAGGGGTGTAAATCCTCTTACTTCCTCAAACAAACCCTTGCAACATCAATGAACTTGAAACAATAAATGATGGAGACTAGAGTGGGGGTGTAATTGCTCTTACTTCCCACTTAGCTCCTAGCAAGATAATCCTTGACTTGAAACAAATGATAGCATAAGAGTAAAAACCATACCAAATCAAGAAGATGCTAAGATAATCCACCATAAAAGCTAGAAATCATTCATCCAAGGCTAGCACCTCACTCCTCCATCAACCATTCACAAGAGATAGCCATAAACAAGTGCACAGTAGACAAATATGCCAAGTGTAGCAAAAAATTCAGATCAAGTCTTCTCACAAGAGGGAGTTATGACCAAATGAGATCTTATGATCTCTTATTTATACAAAATGTCACCAAGGTGACTTGTCCATATATTAAGGGGTAAACCACAAGACTAGGGGTCAACAACCCTAATATTGCCCTCTTTAACAAAGTAATATTAAACAATTCATTTAAAATTTTACTTTTGCACAAATAAAACCCTAATTTTACTTGGACGTCACCCCTTTAGGGGACGTTTTTCCACTTGGGACAAGTCTTTGGTGTTGGAGAAGCTATGGTAGGCCCCCAAAGGCCACATGTCAGGCATCTATGCAATCTCCTCATGGCCAAGGCTTCATCCTCCTCAAAACATCCATGTGTTAATGTGTGGTAACATCATCACCAAACCCTAGCCCCCAAGTATGACATCAAGCTCAAAAAGAAAACTTTTTGCCCCTCCTCGGCAAATCGTTTGTCATGTGAGGGTTGGGGTAGGTCTTCCACATCATCTTCTAGGTCTTCAATTCTTCATATCTATGAATCCCAAGCCAGGCTTGTTATCCCAAAATTGTCCACTAAGTAGGTCATGTGCAAGATACCAGATATATAAAATATGCAGAACATAAATGAAATGCTAGAAATGACAGAATAACAGTAAAATATCTAGCATAATCTTCACAATACACAGAAATGATATACGAAATAGCAACAAAAACAACACTTTGATTCAGATATAAATGTTCACAGGCCTCTTCGAGGGGCCAACCTCCAGTCGAGAAGGACTCTGTTACAATAATCTCCAAGCTAGGGTTCACATACCCTCGCCCCTTATTTATACTAAATATGTCTATTAAGAGAAGCATCTAGAGGAAGATCCTTCTAGAAGCGGAAGCTTC
>JZKD02S1707079.1:53410-72373 GCA_000966675.3 Picea glauca
TATTAGGTCTTCTTACATCCACTTTATTCTATTTTATTGAAAGGTCTTATTAATATTGACCTTTATTACATCTGAATACATTGATCTACCTATGTGCGGGTTAGGACCTTAACATCCTGTAAAGATAAATGAGCATACCCTCCAAGGATCTCAAGTCATAACATTATGAGAAGTGAATCCAATAAATAAATGAAGCACCTAAGCATGTGCATCAAATATTACTATATCAAACAATTAATTGCTTAAAGACACTATTCGACTTGTCAAGCGTGAATACGGGAGGGTTGACGAGGTGTCCTATTGGGTATATCTTGTCCTAGGTTAAGGAGAGTGTCCAGGAGATCCCTCTCTAAGCCATGAAAAATGGGTGAAGTGGTTGAGGTCAAGACTCAATGGACATAGGGCTCATGACATACAAGGGGTCGTAGTGTCTCATTCATGGGTGCCTTTGTAGAGGGTGTGTGGTACCTTCGTCTGCAATGCACTTTTCCAAGCCCATTATTTGCCATTCTTTTATTCTTTCATATTTTTAAGGGAAGGTTGAAGGTCACTACCCTGGCGTGGTGTCCAGATAATGGCAATGTCACCCACAAATACCTAGTGGAAATGAGAACGTTGGCTCGTGATGAGACTGTTAGAATATACAAGATTGTGCTCGTTTTACCATTGACGATACCCTCGTCACCTAACCACTGGCCAAAGCCACCCTTCAAGCACCTTGACCTTGACCGAGAAGAGAATCCTGGTAGAAATCCAATAGCCAAGAGAGGCTAATGCACCAAGCAAGAAATAGAAACTAAGCTGAATAGATGATCCCACCCATAAGCTAGCGCACCACTTTCCCAGCTCTCCCAGAAACTTACGCACCAAACTACTGTTGCCTGCAACTACCTGCGTAGATTTAGATCTCTCTGTAACTGCTGAGATGATGAATAATGAAAACTGGCACCCTGTATTTATACTGAACTGGGTAGGCTAACTGGCGCTGACTTCTCCTTCTGGGTATCAATAAATTCATTTTAAATGTATTTGTCCAGCCGACAACTTGTCTAGGGTTTCCTTCAATTCTTTGCTTCCTTCCGGAGGATTCTAGTCTTGTCATAAGTCACAATAGAGGTTCATACCTCCCGAAGATAGCATAATATTAACACTCCCTCCTAGCTAGGGAGGTATGGTCTTGAGCACAATAGACCATTCAACTGGTAGCACTAAGAGCACCTGTCATTATTATCCAACTGGATAATTTCCTATGACAACTGGTACAATATCAATTAATATAACACACCTGTCTCTATTTAGGTAGTATGAAACTACTCAATCCGTGAAACATAATCACAAATAGTGGAACAAATCCACCACAGTAGTATATCTACTGTCATATATTCTTCATAAGAAACTTCTGATAGCAACGTGCATAGAAACAATGTTATGATAAAAACTGAATCATTTGGGCCAATCTTTCACTCACGTTTGTGAGATCTGAAAGAATATCTGCCCTCAGTATAGAATATCAACAATGGGCTATCTTCCCCATTCTTCTCAAACAAGGAAGAAGGATTATTTATATTTCTTAGCCTAGACCATTTCTCACCCTCGGCCATTCTTCCTACACTAGTTAAAGTGCACCCTGGACAGAATTTATAAACCCTAAGAAATGTTTGGACCATTCCTCACCCTGGGCCATTCTTTCGACACTAAACAAAGTGTAACCTGGAGAGAATGAGTCTTCCCTAAGGAATGACTGTCCTTGATTGTTGAGCCTGGACTATTCCCCACCCTAGGCCATTCCTCCGACACTAAACAAAGTGTAACCTGGAGAGAATGAGTCTGCCCTAAGGAATAACTCTCTGGACCATTCCCCACCCTGGCCCATTCTTCCGACACTAAACAATGTGTAACCTGGAGATAATGAGTCTTCCCTAGGGAATGTTTGTCCTGCATCAACCTCCAAAACGGACCTTTCTTCGAAATTGCTCACAACTATGAACTTCAAAAGAATGATTGCCCGGTGAGGTGGACCATTCTACTTGACCACTACTCAGAGTGACTGCCAAGAAGAATGAATGTCCTAGACCAGTCCCCATGTTAACCACAATGGGAAGTCACTGTCTATGATACATCAGCAATCAGTCTGCCTCCCATGTTAACTACAATGGGAAGTCACTGTCCGTCAAAAATCTCAATCCACTTTTCGAACAGGAAAACATCTGTCTAATCTGGACTAATTTTCAAAAAATAAATAATGTTTCAGTGCTCCCTCCTAACTAGAGAGTTATTTAAATCAAAAAAATAAATGTTCTTCAAGAATATTTTTCCATACCTTCTCTAGCTTGGAGAATCTTCTCTTTCAGCTAAGGGAGTTATTTCCACGATCCCCATCTTCTCTCAGAAATATGCAAACTTGATTCTGGATAGAGGTTTTGTCAGGATATCTGTTGTTTGCTCATCAGTGGGTATATACTCGAGCTTTATCACTTCTTCTTGGACTTTATCTCGAATAAAGTAGTATTTGATCTCAATGTGCTTCGACCTTTCATGAAACACTGGATGTTCGAATAATCTTATGCAACTCTGATTATCACAATATATTATGGTCGATTCTGGAGTCTGATCAAATAAATCAGAGATTAACTTTCTTAGCCATACTGCTTCTATGCATGCTTCACAAGCTGCCATATACTTTGCTTCTATTGTACTGAGTGTGACAGAATTCTGTTACCAAAGTACAATTAAGATGGCGCCTTTCGAGTTTCTTTATGGGCGACCGTTTCGAATGCCTTTGAGTTGGGATAAACTTGAGGATAGGGTCCTGGCGTGACTAGAAGTGATCCAAGAAATGGAAGATCAAATGAAAACAATAAGACAAAGTATTAAAGAAGCACAGGATCGACAAAAGAGTTATGTCAATGCACACCGTGTCGACCATAGTTACGAGGTCGACGATCGAGTCTTCTTGCGGGTTAAACCGCATAAGAGTTCAATCAAGTTTGGGAAGGGAGATAAACTCTCTCCTAGGTTCATGGGACCTTTCGAGATTGTGGAGAGCAAGGGGCCTGTGGCCTATCGACTAGCCTTGCCTGATTCTTTGAGGCGTATGCACAATTTTTTTCATGTATCTGTTTTGAGACATTATATTAATGATCCTACACATGTTATTGACATGAGTTCCTTTCAAATATCATATGAGGGGGCGCTCACGGCTGAGCCGATCTGCATCTTCGATCATTGCGTTCAACAACTACGACGTCAAATGATAGAGAAGGTCAAGGTCCAGTGGAACAATTATAGTCTGCACTCGACGACTTGGGAGGACGCATATGATATGCACCAACAATTTCCATTTTTGTTTGATAGATAGACATATGATACTGTGATACACTTTATTTTGGCATATATACTGTGAAACTTCAGGACAAAGTTTAGACCAAGAGGGGGTGTATGCAACATCCAGATCTCACGCACTGAGCAAACTTATTCTTTGAGGACACTTGCTCGCAAGTGATCCGGATTTTTATGCTATTAAAACTTTTGATTTTGATTATGAGGCATTATGGGTTGATGACATGTTTGTTTACTACATTGACATAGACAGGTGCTAGTGACTCAGTTTTACTGAGTGTGCAGGATTTTGGACCTCGAGGATGCAGATGCATTGATGGAACCCCTTGGACTTCGGATCAAGTCAGGGAGTGTACCATTGGGATTTGATTGTATTACTGTGATATTAGTGCATATGATTAGATGACATGATATGGATATATTCTGACATGATTTGTTGATGATGAAGGCTGATGATAGCTTTCCAACTAGACTCACATATGGAGTAAAGGGGTCACAGAAAACTACCAAAACTGTTGAGGGAGAGGTTTGGACAACAACCCTACCATAGCCTACTAGCACCCCCGTCATGGCTTGAACTGTAGGTTAACATTTACCTAGTTCGAGAGGACCCACAATGCCGTGAGGGAAGACTGCGACAGTCGCTCACGATGATTCTAAGGGGCACGCAATAAGGCAGGGCCCTTATTCCTTAGAGACCCTTAGTCTCCCACCAGTTCACCTGGCAGAGTATCGCCTCCAGGGGTTTTTGATGTCTCCCAAGTCAGTCAAGAGGCAAGTGGCACCCTTGGAGCACGTAGTGCGTCCTGAAGGGCATGTCATGCAAGGGAAATAGATTAGGGCGATTTGCACCCTTGGAGCACCTAGTGTGTCCTGAAGGGCACGTTGCGTTGTTTTGATAAATGAACGAACCTAGTCGGCCTTAGGATAAACACTGTGATAAGAATTTTAAGGAAAACATTTTCCCTAATAAAATGTCACCCATCACGAAAATTTAAGGTTTAAGTCTAAACTATGCTAGTGGTAAAATTTTATCTATCTATAAAAACAAAATAATAGTAATAAAAATAAAAACAACATAAATAATAATTATGATTTTCGTTAAATCTTGTAACACAAAGGGAGTAAGAAATCAATTGTTGCATAAAAAAAATAATCTGTTGGATTAAAATTTAAAAAGGGAATTAATTGTTTTATTATTTTATGATAATTTAAAATATATTAATTTAATGAGAAAAGGGAAAAGGGGGGTTAATTTCCACACCTTCCTTTTTGAGTTATAAATAAAAAGGCGAAAGAGGGAAAAATCTAAAATATTAGGAAACTAGGAAAAGAGGGAAACACAAAAAGAAAAAAAAGGAAACAAAGGGAAAAGGCGGAAAGTCAAACTTAGTAAAGTATCTACCATTTAAGAGCTTTCTAATTTAAACTGAACTAGCAAATTAATAGTGGGGAAAATCATTAAAACCTGTAAGAGAATTTGGGGACACCTAGGAGTGATTCTGGGAGTAACTCTAGGCGGGTGAGGGAAATAAAGATAATTAATTAATCAAAGAAATTAATTTATGGAGGAATGAAGGGGATGGGTGACACTTGTACAGGGAGGAATTTTTAGGAATTAAATTTTAAAAACATAACTAAACGAGATTTTTGGGAAGTAAGGAACCACAAAACTCTATATAATGAAGGGAGGAGATGGAGGTTGGATCTCTTCTGTTTGCATAACGTTACACTATATAAATATCTACTTGACTGGTTTAACTTGTGGGAGTTGGGATACCCAGCTCGGTGAGGAGTGGTAGCTCGGCCTTGCGAGGCAAGCTGAGAGCTAGTCAAAATCTCTGGATAGTGAGTGTGTGGCCCCTTTGCGGCTCAAGGGGCTAAGGGGGAAGAAGAGTACCCCTAGCATTGGCTGGGAGGTACCGATGAAGTCTTGTCGGTCAAAAAGTGGGAGTTGCACAGAGTGCGAAGACATCACTCAGAGTGGGCGATCAGGCAATGATACTCTCTCTTCATTTTGTATAGTAGATGCTATAAATTTTATGCTTGGATCTGCATGTTAATTAGGTAAGTAGATTGATTGTTTAGATTGATGACTGAAACTTTTCTTAGCCTAGTTCAACGATTGTTGACTCCCATGGCCTTCATTTTCCCCTCACGTCTTGACCACCTTGCTATGTTGATTGTGACCTTCGTGGTTGTTTAGCCTTCGTCCCTAGCTCATCAGTCCTCGCCTGAGCAGTCGGCCAGGAGCCTGATCTACAATCATCGCCTTAGCATTAAAATACCTATGGATCTCAACTCCCTGCTTTTCTATGTGAGGATGATGAGCGAAGGACAAACCTATTAGCCGACTACCATTGATATTTGTCCCTGGCTGATTGTTGATTCCGCTATCTAGCAACAACCTTTGCATGTGGATTATCTAGTGTCCTGGTTGGTTTTCTCTATGCCTTGACTGATAGAACCCCTGCAATCATTCCATGACCTTTCCCATTAGATCGTTGCATTCTCTTACTGTTTTCTGCGCTGTATTGGGGTTATAGCAATGGAAGCATGGATTGATTCCCTGTCTGCAAATTTTTGGGTATTTTGGCAATGGAAAAATGCATTGGTTTCATGTCTATTTTTTTTATTATTTTATATTTTGGTAATGAAAAAAAAAACGAATTGATTTCAGGTCTGCATTTTTACAATGGTATCCTGGAAATGGAAAAACATTTTTATTTGATTTTCTGTCTACATTTATATTTGTGTCTGGGAAATGAAAAACATTTTTGTATTCCTGTCTGCATGGTATTGGTATCCTAGCAATGGAAAATGAATTCACTTCCATGTCTGCATTTTTCCAGCGTTTTTCCCTTTTAAATGATGATGGCAACATGGAGTTCCTTCTGGTGCGTTTTGGGCACATCATTCTACATATTTTAAATATAGATAGCCATGAATGTCCTCCTGGTGTGTCCCTGTGCATGTTTTTCCCTTTTAAATTGAGGTTGTGATTGTTGTTTAAATGCTCACGATTTTTCCATCCAAAATGTGACTGTGATTGTTGTTTAAATGCCCACGATATTTTCCTTTAAAATGTGAAGAGATTGTTGTTAAATTTCCCACGTTTTTGCTTTTAAAGTTTGACATAGACTGATGTTTAAATGCTCACGATTTTTCCATCCAAAACATGACTGTGATTGTTGTTTAAATGCCCATGATATTTGCCTTTAAAATGTGAAGAGATTGCTATTAAATTACCCACGTTTTTTCTTTTAAATTTTGACATAGACTGTTGTTTAAATGATCACGATTTTTCCATCCAAAACGTGACTGTGATTGTTGTTTAAATGCCCATGATTTTTGCCTTTAAAATGTGAAGAGATTGCTGTTAAATTACCCACGTTTTTGCTTTTAAAGATTGACATAGAGTACTGTTTAAATTCCCACGAAGTCACCTTCAAAACTGGTGATTGTTTTGCTATGAATGACCACAGTTGGAATTTAAAAACAGACTGTGTAGACCAACGTTTTCAACATACCTAGTAATAATGGAGCGGCTTGCTCACTATGGACTAACTAATTCTATTTAGCATACCCCAGAATAATGGAACCATATGTTTATTACGTCTCTTATTCTATTCAATCTGTTATTTATAAAATTGATTTACTATGCTACCCATAGCACACCCTCTTCCTTGCTCTACAATACTTCATTTATACACACAGTCAATATGTGCAATGATTAATTCCATGCATAAAATAATAGGAAATAGGACTATTATTATCATTACTTGTCATTGGCACACACTTATATGTATGTAATATGTACACAACATAGATGCACACAAACACACAATTAGTCACAAATAGTTGTTATAATATAATATTCAATGTATATTTGATACTATTAGAAGATACAAATATGCATACTTCTTTTCCTATGCATGCATACATAGTATTACTGAATGAATTTTTCATTTGCTCTTATCCGTGCTTTAAAAATCATTTGGGCCGTATGAACTTATGCTTCTTAATATTATTTCGATGGTTAATATGTTGCTTCATTTGTGGTTCATTTAATTAAGTTGACTTTAGATGGTTCCTTAGTTGGGGCCTTACTTTTAAACCTTTAATTGGACCTTTATTTAAGACTTGAAGCTAGCCTTCTCCTTAGTAAGGATTCTTCTTCCTTTAATTTAACCAGAGTTTCAGTCATCCCTGAGTCACTTTGATTTATGTTTAAATTAAGCATTTTGATTCTGGGGCGCCAAGAAATAAATAGATTCAAGAAGGATAAAGTCACCAGTTTACTCTTACACCCTTGAATAAAGTTGAATTTGAATGTTTTAATTAATTGATTCTCTCGAGCCATTAATTTAGTAGAGATATGTAATCATTGAGTTGTTAGACTTCTTGTACACATTAAACTATAATGTGATAAATGATGGTAGTAGACTTTAAACGTCATGCACAAATGAATTTGATGTGATGAATGATAGAGTCTCGATGATTAGATTTCCTCACGCATGGATTGAATGGATGTTTTTTTGTGTTTGGGATTTGTGCCTTGGATTATGATCTAGAAAAGTAATGAGATTATTGGCGCTCGGATATTGATGATGTATGATTAGTTATGTGATTGGATCCCCTTGCGCGATGAAAATAAAGGTTGACATTTACTCGAGTGCTACGGGTTATATGGATGCATGTTTATTTGTTAGTCATGCGTCATTAAACCAATACTAACACAATGGTTATGTTGTCATTTTTCACTCGCGCACAGTGTTTTCAATGTAAGAATGATTGTTTAGACTACTGGTGCTCTTGGATTTATGTAATAAATGACATCCTTAGACTTTAGTATTCTAGCACGTAATGGAATTTTTATGACGGATGACCGTATTTTATGACTGGGCCTTGTGCCTTGAGAATAACTCATAAATACCTGGCGCCTTGGTTTGATTTGAATTGTTTTGTGTCAGGTGAATGTTGACTCATGTACCTTGATTTATTGCGACATTGCATCAATTTTTGTTCATCATTCATGACGATGATGGGTCATCTTACGTCGTGATTGGTGTTATGCATTTAAGTTGTTTCATTTATACATTTCACTATGGGTCAATGATGTCGTGATTAATTGGGATGTATACTTCCTAAAGAAGCTTTATATATATATATATATATATATATATACTTGTTGTATGTCTCTTTGTCGTCATAACGACAGGGATGTTACATGATCTGCGCATGCTTTTCAAATGGAGAGCAACCATTTCTAAAGATGTTACTTATATGCTTAAAGAACTCTTGGGAAAATAAATTTATCAATTTCCCTATTGTTGTAGTCCTTGATCTTGTGGTGAAATGATCAAATTCACATTGGGTAAACCAACTTGTTTGCCTCTTGTCTTTGTGTTTGTAGGGCCCTCAACATAAACCTTTTCATCCACAAATGCATGATCTAGTTTTTGCATAGGAGCCTCACTGTCTAATGCAATTGAAGTGGGCATTCACATATTTTCTATGCCAATATTACTCATTGATGAAACCTCTTATGTTCTAGAAGCATGGTTTGTATCTAATCACATGAGTTGGCACTCAATTCATACACTGCTAATAATGGATTTTTCATAACTTCTCTTCTTGGTTTCTTTCAACCATTAGTAGTTTATCTTCTTGGTTTCTTCTTGCCAAGCTTAGTTGTTCAACTTGATTGATAAACATTTTTCTGGGCACTTTAATCATAACTATTAAGACCTTCAGGAGGGAAACATGCATATTGACTTCTATCTTGTGTCCACCGTGTTTCGTTTCTTGATGTTTGCAAATTTTCCCCTTTATACATAGATTTCCCCTTGAGACCAACTTTTTCTAGGTACATGAGGAAGAACATGCTTCTGGAACCAACACCATCATTCTCCTCCATCCTGTATTGAAAGTTCAATTTATCGACTACAAAAATGCAGGAGCCCATCCTTCTATTGAATTGTGTATGTGGTGGAGGACTAACTTGATTTCCCATGGAAAAATACTCATCCCTCCCAGAAGAAATTTCAAATGTTACCTATCTGGGATTAACCTTGTTCAAATTCCAAGTTTATTTCTTTGGTTGGGTTGTTACCTTTACAAGGGTACTCCACTTGTTGTAGGACTGGACCATATTACAAGCACTTGGTTTACCATAGCATTGACTTGGTCTTGATTCCCTCCATCCCAAATTACTAGACTCCATTTGCATTATATTGTTCATATTTTCCTCAAGGTGGCTCGACACTAAAAAGCCATATCATCTACACCCGTATTGAAATCATGGCTTATGAGCTCAACAAAAGCAACATATTTTGTTCTACATGCATTGTGACCTCCATAGGTTCTAGTTATAGGTCTAGTTTGTTGGTACTTGGCTTGAAAATACCCATTAGATGAAATTTGAAATGTCAATGGAGTGGGCTTATCCTTTTTCATGTTCCAATTTTCTTTCTTTCATTGGATTGCTAATTTTTTATGGGAAATGCACTTGTTATAATTCTGGACCCCATTATAAGCACCTAGTTTACCATAGAATAGAGATCAATATTCTTCATCATGATTTGGGCTTACTTCCCCCCACCCCATAGTTACTAGATCCCATTTGCACTACATTGTTCATATCATCTAAACCCTTATTGAACTCATGGATTCCAACCTGAAGAAAAGAAACACCATCTGTCATATATGCATTGAGACCTCTAAAAGGGCTAGTTATAGGTCTAGTTCGTTGGAAACCAGCTTGAAAATACTCATTAGCTACAAAATTTAAAATTACCTTTTGTAGGATATCCTATTAAAATTAAGAAAGTTAACATTGGAACAAAACAAGCACCTAAGTTGGAAAATGTTGGAGACTATTGGGATGATGCTACTATTAGTAAGATTACATAACTATTGCATGAGTATCAGGACTTGTTTCCAACAAAGTTCATAGACATGAAGGGAATTAAAGGACCCATGGGAGAAATAAAGATCAATTTGAAAGCAGATGCAAGACCTATCAAGCAAAGACCTTACAAACTGAATCCCAAGTACAAGAAGAAAGTTAAGATTGAATTAGATAAAATGTTGGAAGCATGAATCATAGAACCAGTTGAAGAATATGAATAGATCAACCCTATGGTGGTGCAGGATAAGAAGTTGAGAGAAATCATAATCTGTGTAGATCTAAGGAAGTTGAACGATGCATGTTTACATGACCCATTCCCTACACCTTTTACTGATGAAGTTCTAGATAATGTAGGAGGACATAAAGTTTACTTATTCATAGCTAGATTTTTAGGCTATCACCAGATCAAAATTGCTAAGGAAGATAGACATAAGACTACATTTTCAACATAATGGGGTTCTTTTCAATACATTGTGATTCCTTTTGGCTTGAAGAATGCACCAACCATCTTTTCCAGGGTGGTGGTCGAAGCATTTAAGGACTCTTTACACGAGTTTTTGGAAGCATACTTTGATGATTGGACTGTTTTTAGCCTACTAAAAGATCATATTGAATGTCTGAGATTAATGTTAGATAAGAGCAGGAAATGTCATATTTCCCTGAACTTGAAGAACTGTATTTTATTTTCAACTTTTGGAGTGTTGTTAGTGTTATCACTCCAAGAAATCACTCCTTGATTGTAGAAGGGTGTAAGCTTGGTAACTTTAAAAGATCAATAATGTGGAGGAAAAGAGGATCAGATCAGATGACATTATAAACTCAGATCCATTTAGAAATACATCAGTCACTTGAAAGACCAAGGATTTCAACTATGCACCTTAGAAGGTTTAAATCAATGTGTGGAAACCTAGAGAAGACCTATTATACCAACAAAAATACCTATACAATAGTATATGTGAATGGCCAGTAGTGATAGGTAAAATACTCATTACACCAGCAAAAACATATATGAGATTGCATATAATATCTGGTCAGATATAATAGGTAAATACTTGCATCTTTATGTTATGAATGCACCAATAGGATACCAACTATGTGGCATTAAAACAAACATAGAAAACAAAGTATAAATTCTAATATGCCAACAAAGAGATGGGATGCCAACCTTCTATCATTGAGTATACATAAAATTAGAAAGAAAAAGAGATGAAAAACTAAGAAAAGATAGTGAAATAAGCTCGATGTCAAGATATATTAATGGACATATCTAAAGGATGAATAATACAATTATTCAAGAAAAGAACCACAGTCCTCAGATTGTCCCCCCCACATGGTGATCTACAGAATCACAGGCTTTATAGCCTTAACAAATTAGTTCAGGATCCTATAAAATTGGACCTTACATCCCTTTAATAGAGAAAAATCAAATAATATGATATATAGGATCTAATCAAGTCATCTTATGCAAACTTCGACAACTCCAACAGGTCTTGATAAGACGATGTATCAAGTCAAAATGCCACTTGGTCAAAAAGATAGTTTTAGCCAAAAATAGGCAGCATACATGGTTTTTTCCTCCTCCCTGATGCCTCAAAAACCGGAACAGAAAGGTGATTTGGATGTTGTTAATTATTATCTTGGAATAGAAACCCCCTTTGTTCCATTTGGAACGGAAAAAAGGAGATCTGTGCAAAAAGAAGCTCGATCTTCCAAACTCTTCTCTTTCGTCAGATTACGTTCCTGAAATAGAGTAGGATGAGCTGATGAAAGTCTAGGGATTCAACAACTAACAATACCTTTGTGAACCCTGATAAGCTGTCAAAAATTCTGGAAATATTCCTCTCAAATATTCACCTATATATCTCACATAAAAACATATTTTGGAAAAACGAGAAAGGTTTTTGAATATTGGTTTGTTTTGAGGAAAAACCTCTCTCAGTTATTTGAGATTCGTTTTCATTTGCCTGAGATATTCATTTCAAAAACATGTTTCAAACAGGGAAATTCTGAGATCCAAAAATTAGGGCTTAGAGATGAATTTGATACTCCCAATATATGAGACTCGTAGGAAAATTGAGAGACGTTATTTTTATTTGATGTGTTAATAACAAAATACTCCTCCCATTTCTCAAAATTATTTGCTAGTCGCTCAGAATCATCATTTTAAAATGATGACTCAGTACAATAAAAACATACTCTTCTGCACTTTCGACAGCTCATTTGCCCTTGAAAATCTGATTTAGTTGCCGAAAGCCCTGACTTTCAGTAGTTCACAACACTGTAAAATTACCATTTAGCTTTCGAAAGATAAAATTTACTTTTGGTCTATTTTATGAGGTGAAATCCTCATTTTATTGAATTGACATGATTATAAGCCTTTCTCAAATACTTCATGACTTTCAAACCTAAAAATAAATCTTCTACCTAAAGCTCCTCTTATCATGTAATTTGGAAATAATTTTCAAGTCATTTTTTATCATTAACATCTAGCTCCAACTGGGATGGATACCTCCCTGTGAGGTTTCCAAGAACCACATATCTAATGCCTTTCCTGGAAAATAAAAACTCAACTTAATGTCTAGTGTTCCATTGGGCATGGATTCAGCCATTCACCTTTTTCTGAAAATCTTTCATGACTTGTATAGATGATCTCTATAAATATTCAAGACTGCCTTTATTCACACAAAATAACTAATACATATGCTACAAAATGGAGAAAAGAAATGCTCGGGCAACAAGCTTATTTCCTACCCTACTCTACTCTAAACAGTTCTGCAATTGGTTAAGTGAACGTTGATTTCCATAGCAACCATCGAAGAAATTTTAACACTGAAATAATCTCATCATTCACACTGATTAATAGATGAAGTTTGAAGTGTAACAAGAATGATAAGAAATTATTCACAAAACCAAACTCACTTGGGAAAACTGATAATTTTATAAAATCTGAAGCTTTCAAATTTTCTGAAATATAACATTCTATGAAGAATGCCACCGGGTCTTTGAAACTAACGTCAGAAACCTGTTGATATTTGGGAAACAATTGTATATCTATGGCAGCCTCTTTCTCAACCGTGATTGTTTTTCTTCTAGAAAACCAAGGACTTTCTAATTCTTTTGTAATCGGATCTTGATCATCGATAGTAACAATCATTTCTTCAGAATGATGCTTGTTAGATAATGACAAAACATAGTTTAAATCATATCTATAGTGGTCATCTAGAAAAATGTAGTTACCTATGCAATCATCAGTTACCATAGATTCATTTTGGTTTACAAACTAATCTTGAACTTCAGACTCATACCTGTCTCTGGAGTACTCAGCAAATATTGAAGAATTATGACCTAAATCTGAAATGAGCTCACATGCTTGTTGTTGTTCTAAATCTGCCTCATGGTCATTACCATCCTGCTCTAAATCTGAAGTATACTGACATTTTGTTTGCTCATGTTCGTGTAGATTTTCAAAACAATTTCGATCATAGGTCCTCCTAGAAGCATGTATATTCTCCTCCACTCCTTGAGCATATTCAAACAGGCACCTTAGGGATGAAGACTTCCTTTCTAACAGGAGGAGGGCAAGCTCTAAATGCAGACCCATAACATAATGTATCATGGCAACAATCTCTGTAGGCCGGATCTGCAAAGGCATATCATGATAAATGTTGTAGAACCTTCGATTGAAGGCAGGCAAAGCTTCATCCTCCTCTCTCTTCAAAGCATAGAAATCAATGAGATACAAATCAAGAGATTTTTTCTCACCCCAATACTTAAAAAAAGCATTGGACAACTCGATCCAAGAACCAATGGAATTCGCTCTTAGACCCTTAAACCAAATAGAAGAATCTTTGAAAAAAGTCTTAGAAAACATCCTCATGAACAATCTCGAATCAATCAACAAAATTTTCAAAGGATTCCAAGTGCCTTTTAGCTAAAAATTGATTCTCTCCAGAAAACCGGGGAAGATATTCAAGGCAGTTAAGAGGATAAGGGGTAAGGTGACATGGAAGCCTTAAAGGCTTGAACATCTTCATCCTGATTTTAGATAAGAAAGTTGTGGGATGCTCATGAGGTGTAACAAACTGATTGGAAGGCTCAATGGTCACTGAAATCTCAAAAGGTTTTGAATCAATTTTATCCTCCTCGAGGTTATATGGCTGATCAGTTTCAAGAGAGATTTGAATCCAAAGCTCATCTTTATGAATAGGCTGAGGTAAAGAAATAGGATCAACATCAACAACATAAGGAGGCTGCAATATTTTCTCTTATAAAAATGGATATATCAAAGAAGGATGATGGTGATCCGAATATACAAAACAAAAGATGATTCTCTTGACATGTGAAGAGAAAAGCATGAAGGAATTGATAAAGAATAACAAAATCTCATGTAAAAGACTAATGAATTGATACCTGGGTTTATAATTCAGCCACTTCATCTTCCTGTCAATCGGATCCTCCCCAGTGGAGTCTTTAATGTGGAGTCACCAGGAAAATGATTACATTCAAATCTTATGTCCGTATCTTGTTTTCCATCAAGAAACAAATCTATGTCGTTCTCCCAGGGAAACTCGCTTCACTTCCGTTCCCCGACAACACCGCCATTTTTTTATCACTCCAAGAAATCACTCCCTGACTGTATAAGGGTGTAAGCTTGGTAACTTTAAAAGATCAATAATGTGGAGGAAAAGAGGATCAGATCGAATGACATTATAAACTCAAATCCATTTAGAAATACATCAGTCACTTGAAAGACCAAGGATTTCAACTATGCAACTTAAGAGGTTTAAATCAATGTGTGGAAACATGGAGAAGACCTATTATACCAACAAAAATACCTATACAATAGTATATGTGAATGGCTAGTAGTGATAGGTAAAATACTCATTACACCAGCAGAAACATATATAAGATTGCATATAATATCTTGTCAGATCTAATAGGTAAATACTTGCAGCTTTAGCTTATGAATGCACCAATAGGATAACATCTATCTGGCATTAAAAGAAACATCAAAATAAAAGTATAAAGTCTAAGATACCAATGAAGATATGCGATGACAACCTTCTTTCATTGAGTATACATAAACTTAGAAAGAAAAAGAGATGAAAAACTAAGAAAACATAGTGAAAGAAGCTCGATGTCAAGATATATTAATGGACATCTCTAAAGGATGAAAAATACAAACCCTCAAGAAAAGAACCACAGTCCTTAGACCGCCCCCCCCTCATGATGATCTATAGAATCACAGGCTTTATAGCCTTTACAAATTAGTTCAGGATCCTACAAAATTAGATCTTACATCCCTTTAATAGAGAAAAATCAAATAATATGATATATAGGATCTAATCAAGTCATGTTCTGCAAACTTTGACAACTACAACAGGTCTTCATAAGATGATGTATCAAGTTGAAATGCCACTTGGTCAAAAAGACATTTTTAGCCAAAAATAGGAAGCATACTTGGTTTTTTCCTCCTCCTTGATGCCTCAAAAACTGGAACAGAAAGGTGATTTGGATGCCTTTAACTATTATCTTGGAATAGAAACCCCCTTTGTGCCATTTGGAATGATAAAATAGAGATCTGTGAAAAAATAAGCTTGATATACCAGTCTCTTCTCTTTCATCATCTTACGTTCCTGAAACAGAGTAGGACGAGCTGATGAAAGTCTAGGGATTTGACAACTAACAGTACCTTTGTGAACCCTAATAAGCTGCTGAAAATTCTGGAAATATTCATCTCAAATATTCACCTATATATCTCACATAAAAACATATTTTGTAAAACTGAGAGAGGTTTTTGAATATTGGTTTGTTGTGAGGAAAAACCTCTCTCATTTATTTGATATTCATTTTCATTTTCCGGAGATATTCATTTCAAAAACATGTGTCAAACATGGAAATTCTAAGATCCAAAAATTATGGCTTAGAGATGAATTTGATTCTCCCAATCTATGACACCTGTAGGAAAATTGAGAGAGTTTATTGTTCTTTGACGTGTTAGTAACAAAAACCTCCACCCATTTATCAAATTGATTCTCTAGTCGCTCAGAATCATCATTTGAAAATGATGACTCGACATAGTAAAACCAAACTCTTCTGCACTTTCGACAGCTCATTTGCACTTGAAAATATGATTTAGCTGCTGAAAGCCCTGACTTTCGACAACTCACAACACTGTAAAATTACCATTTAGCTTCCGAAAGATAAAATTTACTTTTGGTCTATTTTATTGGGTGAAATCCTCATTTTATTGAATTGATATGATTATAAGCCTTTCTCAAAGACTTCATGACTTTCAAACCTAAAAATAAATATTCTACCTAAAGCTCCTCTTATCATGTAATTTGGAAATAATTTTCAAGTCATTTTTTATCGCTAACAGTTAGGACACATTGTGTGCAAACAAGAGCTGTTGGTAGATCCTTCCAAGATTGCTATCATTGTTGATCTACCACCTCCTACTTCAGTAAGGAAGTTGATCACTGCAATGGGACACATTGGATATTATAGAAAGTTTATTAAAGGTTACACACAGATAAAAACACCTATGGAGAAGCTATTAAAGAAGGATAGTAAGTTTCAATGGACAGAAGAATGCCAACATAACTTTGACACACTAAAGTAGAAAATGGTCACTGTGCCTATCATGGTGTTTCCAGATTGGAGTAAGGAGTTCAATGTTCATGTCGATGCTTCATCCATTGCATTAGGAGAAGTCTTGGCACAACCAGGTGCAAGAGATATTGACCACCCTATAGCCTTTTCTAGCAGGAATCTTTCTCCATATGAAAGGAATTATACTACCACTGAAAGAGAAGTCTTAGCTATTGTATATGCACTGGAGAAGTTTAGACACTACTTGCTGGGAGGACATTTTAGGATGTTCATTGATCATTCTACATTAAATTACTTAGTCAACAAGACAGTGTTGGGGGGAAGAATATGCAAATGGCTTCTATTATTTCAATGGTATGACTTTGAGATCATGGTCAAGCTAGGAAGAATGAATAAAGGACCTGATCACTTATCTAGGTTAGAACATGGCGAGGAACCTACTAGCCTGGATGATACCCTACAAGATGGAACATGGCCATCATAAAAGTTGATGATCACTTCCCAAAAATAGTCCAGTTCCTCTCCACGGGAATGGCTCCTCTCGAGTATACAATTATTCAGAAGAAATAGTTGGTAGTCCGCGCTACAAATTTTCAACTTATAGTTGGACAATTATATAAGATGGGACCAGATGAGATCTTAAGAAGATGTGTTATGGAGTCTAAAAGACCATTGATCCTTGCAGAAGCACATGAAGGAATCACAGGAGGCCATTATGCAAGGAAAGAAACAACGCAAAAGGTTCTCAGGGTTGGCCTCTAGTGGCCTACTTTACACAAGGATGCTAAGGAATACTACAGAGCCTGCAATGTATGCCAAAGGATAGCAAAGCCTTCTAGAAGGGATGAGATCCCTTTAGCACCTCATTTAACCTTACAAGAATTTGAGAAATGGGATGTTGACTTTGTGGGACCGATCAAACCACCAGGAAAGCACACAGAAGCTCGATACATCATCACTGCTACAGAGTATTTGACCATATGGGAAGAATCAAGAGAATTTAAAGACTTGGGATATCATAACCAGATTTGGATGCCCGAAGATCCTTATGAGTAATCAAGGCACACACTTCATCAAAAAAACTATTGAAACCTTGACTCAGGAATTTGAATTTCACCATCATAAGAGCACTCCATACCACCCACAAGTGAATGGTATATTTGAAGATTTCAATAAGATCTTGGAGACAACGTTGACTAAGATTTGCAGTATCAACATAGATGATTGGGATCTGAGAATTCCAATAGTGATATGGGCTTATAGAAATACTTGTAAAAATCTAACCACGCAGATTCCCTTTAAGTTACTATATGGCTTGGAAGCAATGGTACCTATGGAATACTTGGTTCCTAGTTTAAGAATTGCAGCATTTATAGTTATGGATGACACCAACGCTATTCAAGACAGGCTCACATAGTTGATGGAACTGGAGGAGGATAGGTTCATTGTAGGATTTCATCAGCAGGTACAAAAAGAACAAGAAAATGATTACCACGACATACATATCAAGAAGAAATCATTTAAACAAGGAGATTTGGTACTTTTGTATGACAACAAGTTCGTGAAGCATCCAGGGAAGTTTAGGACACATTGGCTTGGGCCATTCAAGTTTTTCTATGTTACAGAAGGTGGAGCTACACAGTTGAAGACTCTTAATGGAGAATGGAAGGATGGTTTAGTAAATGTGAGATGGTTGAAGCTATATTGTGACAACCAATTGTCGTGCAACTCTCAGTAAAAGAAAAGGAAGAAGGGTCTAGGTACCAGGTGCAATTGAAACTGGGTACCAGACACAAAAAAGATAGTTTGCACAAGATAGGGAGGGATAAAGAAGAAAACACATGTTACTCCGCTCAGTCTGTAGTCGAAGTAATACATGAGGTTCAACCCTGCAGTGACTCGAGATGAGTCACATGTGAGTGTTGGTGTTAAGGTCCTAACCCGCACATAGGTAGATCAATGTATTCGGATGTAACAAAGCTCAATATTAATAAGACCTTTCAATAAAATAGAATAAGGCGGATGTAAGAAGAGCTAATAGAAGCTTCCGCTTCTAGAAGGATCTTCCTCTAGATGCTTCTTTTTAGTATAAATAG
>JZKD02S1707090.1:18028-49373 GCA_000966675.3 Picea glauca
TTTCCTGAAAATTAGCAGTTTGTTGGATTTTTGTCTCTTTGATTGTTGCCACCTATCTCCAAGGCCTAGAATCCAATGAAAGAGATGGGATTCGACCTCCTAAGGATATTTTGATGCTATTTTATATTTAATGAAGGAGGGAGCTCTTGGAGAAGGATTGGATTCATGAGCCAAGAGAGGTTACAGAGAGTAGGAGCAAGCATTTTTCTTGTGTGTGTTCATTTGTAAGCCCGAGGGCATTTTTATCACATAAATATTTATGACATTGAAGATTCATGAGATTTGTTATATCAGATTGTGTTCTCTTTTTTATTCATATTCATTTCTATATTTCTTGAATGAATTGTATCTTTTGAGGATCAATGGATGTATTTGATTTATAGATTCTTGAGCAACAAAGGGTTTGTTGTGATTGCCTATAACTCATTGGGTTTATTCAAGTAGATTTCTAATCTGTTTTGCAGAGAGGATATTTGGTTAATGGATGATCTACTTTATGTTAACTTATCCTTTCTTCCATATGCCATCTTATAATCCATTTTTCTGATATGATTTTCAATTACCTTCTAACTTCAGGTTGTTTGTGTGAATCCATTGTCCAATGGTGTAGCCTAGCAGTTTGTTGCCCTCTCCCTTTCTTTCTCAATATTGTTGATCCACCCATTCAAACCAAAAATTATATTTTACATTATGATGGGTGTTGATATTACACTTTAGCAGTCAAAGTGTGACTTTCAATGCTAACATTCTTGGCACCGTTGCTGGGGACAAAGTTGAAGATCTTCCTTGGTTTGTACGACACAGATTACCACCAATTCTTGATGGTATGAATGGATTGGTGACATAAAAGACTGCATTTTTTTCACCATGGAAACTCCACGCATTTGAAGAACTTGTTGGTGATTTAAATTAGTTACAAAACTCCACTGAGGAACGAGCTCAAACAAAAAATGGGAGGAAGACACAGGAAGTCCATGTATCAAGATGTTAGTTTCCTTCAAGAGATCATATTATTTTTTATCAATTTCTTCTTATCCTTTCCTTCATATGTCAGGAGAATCATCCTTTGCTTCATTTATTATGATGACCATAAACCCACTACTGTATATCCCTCTTTGAAAGAAGAAGATCTGCATTCTTCTTACATAGTTGATATTAACCCTAGTCCTTCATCTGAAACATATGATAACAATTTTTATATTCAAATCCTTCATGAACATGATCAGCCTTGTAACCATGTGAATGATACAACTGATTCACCACCTCCTCTAATCATAGTACCATATTCTACCACCACTTCTTTAATTTGAAATCAGTTCATTGAACCTCACTTTCAACCTACTAATAGTCAGTCCAAAAAAAGAGAAAAAATGTTTAAACCTCTCAGGCTGCCATCTCACCTTCATCCTTACCCTCTTAACATTGTTGAGTATCTTCCCTGGTTGATTAGAGAGGGTCATGTTATAAATGAGAAACATTTGAGATCCTTTAAGAACTTTGTTGATAATTTTGAAACAATACATGAAGATATTACCATGAGGTTATTTTCCAAATCCTTGGTTAGGGATGTTGCCTTGTGGTTCAAAGGTTTGGAAGTCAATTCCTTTAGTTTGTTGGTTGAGTTATATGATGCATTTTAAAAGTATTGGGGTGAGAATAAGTCCTTTGATCAATACATGGCTGATTTTCATACTTTGAGGAGAGGGGAGGAAGAAGCTCTGGTTGTATTCAACAAAAGGTTTTGCATTGTTTATCATAACATGCCATTGGAGATCCGACCTTCTGAGACTATTTCCATGGTATATTATGTAATAGATCAACATTCAGATCTTGTACTTCTCTTGAAAGAAAGGAAATATTCATCTTTAAGACACTTGTTTGAGGATGCTGAAGAAGTTAAAAAAAAAGTCTGGGCTTGAAAGAGGATTTGAGAGCAAGCATACTTTGAAAATATGCATGCACATGAACAACACGAAGATTGTGAGTATATTTCATATTTGGAACAACATTCTTCAAAGTTTTCAAAATTTTCCATGGACAAGGATGCACGTTATGTTTATGATCAGTTTCCAAATCATTTTAAGCATACATTTCAGGATGGTTGTATAGATAATTATATATTCTTAGCTGATCATAATCAAGATGCTTTAAATCCTGCTATACAATTATCATATAATCAATATTCTAAAAATGAAACTGTTATTCTTGGTGGTCAAGAGTTGCTTACTCAAGAACAATAAGGTTGTATGTTTTCAAGAAAAGGGGAATGTATGTATGAGCAATTGTCTTTTCTAAATCAATACGATTTTGATCATGGTTTTGAGGATCCAATTGCAGTTTTATTGGAGTCATATTTTTTAGATCCTTTGAAGATTTTGGATTTCATTATGTCAACGAAATTTGTGAGTGAGTATGGTATTTTGAAGGATTCTATATCATTGGGGTTATATTTCTGTTATTATCTATTGATCAGTGGCAGAGATGGGATTCTTTCAGTCCTAAAGTTATTTGAATGGTTGTTGTGGAAATTTGCATTTACTTGAGCAAGTTGTAGAACTGGTTAGTGGTAGGATAGCATAGGAAATAAGATTTCTTCCTGAGCATTTTGTTTTTCTTCAGCTTGCACAGTGTGATCATATTTACAATATGAGGTTTGTTTGTAGCAGGTTTATTAGTTTTCTTGAATAAGTGGCGGATTTTGGCAGTGTTACAGAGGTTGGTTGCACAAATGACTCCATATCCCATGGATAAGGCCATTGGAACTACATGTTCTTGACAGATCACATTGAGCATGCCATCCCCTATGGATCAAGATGTTATCACATAGAGTTGTGGGGGGAATCAAAGGTCATTTTAGTCTTTTTCTTTGGATCTTGTGGTTATGTCCTTGGTCGAGTTTTAGTCATCATGATAAGGAGTGTTAGTTTTCATCAGTCACATCCTTCTAATCACCATCATCACCTTGAAATTTCAATTCCATAAGTTGTGTGATGTATGTCTAGCTGTTATTTTACCCATTCATGCCATCAAATTAGTTTGTGGTTTGGCACTGTGAATTGGTTGCAGAGGATAGTTGGTGGTTAGACCACTTGTAGGCATCCCTGTGAATATCTGAAGGTATCAACATTCATCTCTAGGCTACCAGGTACTCTATGAAATTTTCCACCTTGCTTTAAGGTCTGGAAAGGGCTGAGTGGTTGTTTCTCTTTGTGGTGCTGCGAACTGATGATTGGCGCTGTGAACTGTCTTGGATGAGGGTTGGAGGTTAGGAATATTGCAAGCATCTGAGTGCAAATCTAAAATTACCAGCATCAACCTGATAGCCATCAGGTGCTCCATGAGATTTTTTGTCTTGTTTGGAGGTCAGGAAAGGAGTGTGGTTGCTTATTTTCTCCTAGTGCTATGAACTCCGCTGTGAACTCATTACTTATAGCATACGTGTATAAATTTTTGATCATAAATCCAAAACGGTGATGTGGGTTTTTCTAAAATGTTTTTTGGAGGATCATGATAATATCATTGATTTTTTGTCCAAATTTTAGCCTGACCCAATTTGTAATTCGAGAGATATAATTAAAACACTAGTGCATTGCAAATTGGTGCTGCAAACTCTCTCTTTTGCATAGTTGTTGGATATTCTCCTTGTTGGGAGGTTGCCACCTATCAAGGAGGGTTCAAAAAACTTCTCAGAGATCATCTAGATGCTAAGGGACACCTACACATAATTTTTATCTCCATTAAAGACTTCATGCAATGAGTTGGAAACAATTTATTAATGACTTCCAACATCTTTTTGAAAATTAACAATTTGTTGGATTTTTGTCTCTTTGACTGTTGCCACCTATCTCCAAGGCCTAGAATCCAATGAAAGATATGAGATTTGACCTCCTAAGGATATTTTGATGCTATTTTATATTTAATGGAGGGAGCTCTTGGAGAAGGGTTGGATTCGTGAGCCAAGAGAGGCTAGAGAGAGTAGGAGTAGGCAGTTTCCCTGTGTGTTCATTTGTAATCATGAGGACATTTTTATCATGTAAATATTCCTGACATTGAATATTCATAAGATTTGTTATATTAGATTGTGTTCTTTTTGTTATTCATCTTCATTTCTGTCTTGATTGAATGAAGTGTAGCTTTTGAGGATCAATGGTTGTATTTGATTTATAGATTCTTGAGTAGCAAAGGGTTTGCCGTGATTGCCTATAACTCATTGTGTTTATTCAAGTATCTTTCTAATCCGCTTTGCAGAGAGGATATTTTTTTAATGGATGATCTACTTTATGTTAACTTATCCTTTCTTCCATATTCCATCTTATAATCCATTTTTTTTATATGCTTTTCAATTGCCTTCTAACTTCAGGGTGTTTGTGTGACTCCATTGCCCAATGGTGTATCCTATTGATATGTAGTTTGTTGCCCTCTCCCTTTATTTCTCAATCTTGTTGATCCACCTATTCAAACCAAAACTTATCTTTTAAATTCTGATGGGTGTTGAGCTTACACTTTAGTAGTCAAAGTGTGACTTTCAGTGCTAACACATTAGAATGCCTTTCACCACTTTGGAGGATTATTGTGGGAGTGAAAAACTCAAGGGTGATTAAAATGGCTAGTTAGGCCAAATTAATTACCTGAGGAAAAAAACACTCGATGAAAGGACTTACCTAATGAAACATTCCTAGGCAACTAACCTACAACATGATCCATGCAGAACCATCATATTATTATTCCATGTGGGGGAGATAAAATTTCAGTTACAAAAAGAAGTGAGGAGGCAAAAATTGCCTTGTAGAACCAAAAAGTCTTCAACTTGGTTGCACCATCGGGTACACGGATTCATGGCACATGGAGTTGACCCCCTATTCGAAATAGGTGGTCAATATTTATCCAGAATATATTTGTAGAATGAAATGAATACAGATTATTATCAAAATATGCTTAACACAGAATAACAAATATACAATAAAATTGGTTTCTATTCAATAAGGAAATAAGTTGAAACTGTAAAATGCAGCGAAAACAAGCTTGCTAGAATGGTGGAAGCTTATCTATGAAAATAGATGTGACAGTTGCACTCATTCGCAAGAATATGATTAGAATGAGGCTCTAAAGGCCTTTTTACAATAAACAAGAATGCCCAAAATCCTAGACATCCAAAAAACCTAACCCTAGGAGATGAAGCGCCAAAATTCATGTGGGCCCCGTTTGGGTAAGTTAGTACATCAACTTCCCGAGGTCGTAACTTTTTCATACAATCTCCGTTTTAGGTGCACGATCTCCATTTTGTACTATGGTGAGCCCTAAAAAACATTGTTTAGGGCCTCAAAACGGCCCTGCAAGTTAGGGACCCGAAAACTAGGGAAAACTACCAAACTGGAAACTGCCAAAATGAGCTAGTTGGAATAGGTGGGAGGCCACCAACATCCATATGTATCAATACTCCCCCCTTATGAATAAATGGTCTCCACTGCTTTGATTCCCCCCATCAAATGATGACTGTTGAATTTGTCCCCAGGTGAGCCAGTTTCCTTGGTGCAGGAGATGCCATGCTTTGACAACTCGATAAAGTTGGATCCTTTGCTGGCGAGTGCCCTTGATCTGTTTTTCCACAATATTATCATTGGATGCATGTTGTATGCATTCGGGGTTGAGCTCTATTGGTTTCATTTTTTCTACTATTTCTGAGGTGTCCAATAATGGTGGGAAATACGATCAAAGGATATCCACGTTGAACACTAGGTGCAAGCCAATGAAAGGAGGAATGTTGAGCTCAAAAACATTATCACCCACAACCTTGGTGATGGTGTACAACCCATAACAAAGTGGGAGAAGCTTATTATGGGGTCCTGTAAGGCGCTCTTTCTCCAAGTGAAACCAAACTTTGTCACCCACCTGAAACTTATGTGGCACCCGATGTTGATCATGGTGTTTCTTGTACTTGTCATTGGACTTCTGTAGGATATCCTGAACCTGTTGACAGATGTGTTGGATCCTCTCAATGAATCGAGTGGATTTTTCAACTTCAGTTGGAGAAGGAGATGAGTCGGTTGAGGTGACTGTTTGGTTGAAGAAAATGTATAAATATTCTCCTTATTACTATGGTTTTTGATATATTCTTTGTTAACTTTTCTATTAATTTGAAGTAATTAGGGAAGGAAATGGTTAAAAAGTTTTTAGGAAATATTATTGAATGATATTAGATATTTTCTGAACTTTGGTTTGAATTGTTTCAATTTTGTGCAGAAATGGACAATTGTTGTTAACTAAAGATAATTAAGAAGATCATGAAGATGCAAAGACCATTGAAGATTGAAGAAATCAGACACAAAATGGTTCAAAGAAAGATTGGATTTTTATCTTGCAATCTTCATAAATAGTAAAAGCAATCCTGAGGATCTTTCGATCCTCAAGATAGCTTAATTTACTTATCTCATTGTAATATATAAATGATAGTGAATGATAGAGAGATACCCAGGAATTTAACCAAGCATTCATATCTCTAAATTGTTCACATTCTGTACAAGCAACCCATTGTAAATTATTTATCAGTTATGGAATTAATGAAAGCTTCAAGCATTTTGATCATTTCTGCGTACTGAGTTTTTTGTAGCAGTATATTTTGAAGACCTTGGGCCCAGTCGACAAGAGCTACTATCTCATCTCTAATATTATCAATTATGCTATAGTTTTGTGATTTGAATTTCCTTTCAACAGTTAATATAAACTCGTTAATGTGTTGATTCTTTTATGAATTTGTTATGTTTTTCATTTGCAGACAATAGATGTTCCATTTAAATATTATCGATTGTTGTTCCATTTCCATTTGATGCTAATTTATCTCATGTGGATTCCTTTCATTTAAATTCCCATTTTTTGTTCCTTTCGTTAAATTCACATTTGTTGTTCCTTTCGTTAAATTCGCATTTGTTGTTCCTTCTTAAATATTTAGTAGATCGATGTTCCTTCCCAGTAGATTAATTAATCATTGAGAGATTGATACATTAAGTGTTTTCGTAGATTGAATTATTGTTTCTTAGACAAATGAATTCAGTAAATTGATTGATGATTTGATTCACGGTGTGTTATTGTTCAGATTACAATTATGTTGAGTGAGTTATTAGTTTCAGAGTTTTTAATGAATGCATGAAGAAATTGATTATTGCAGTAATTTAGATAGACTCAGATTTGTTGTAACTGAATAATATACACAATTTAAACCTCTACGACTATCTACATAGACTTTGCTAACATTCTTGAGAGAAAAGACGAATCCTCGGTTGATAAATTAATGTCAGACTAAGGTTGTTTTTAGGACATATTTAGATCCCAACAGTGACTGCAAGGGGTAGTGCAACATCTATGGGACCCAATGGTTGGAATCCCAATCCCACCTGAAAGGGGATGTGGCCAGTTGAGCTATGCAGGGCTTAGTTGTAGATATGATGAACATAGGGGATACTCTCATCCCATGTGCGAGGGTCCTTGGAAGTATACATGCGCATGATATGCACGATCATTCAATTTATGACCTCGGTTTGGCCATCTATCTGGGGGTGGAAGGCCATGGATTTGGTGAACTTGGTGTCCAATAGAGACTAGAGGATTGAACAAAATGTGTTGAGAAATCGACTATCCTGATCTGAGACAATGGTTTGTGGGATTCCAAAATGTACCTAGACTGGTTCAAAGAAAATCTTGGCAGTGGCCTCTGCTGTGATTCTCTTCTTACAGGCGACCATAATCGTCATCTTAGAAAAGCAATCCACAACCAAAAAAACACAGTCATTTCCCCTCTTTGTGGACGGGAGGCCCGAAATGTAGTCCATTGAGATGGATTCTAATGGTTTGTTAGGAGTAGTCAAAGGGGTGTACAAGACATGTTTCTTAGTGGCCAGTTTGACAATCGCATAGGAAGTGCAGGACCTGATATACTTGTTGACCTCTTGTCGAAGTTTTGGCTAGTAGAAATGTTCCTGCAGCATTTCCACTGTCTTTTCGGTGTCAAAGTGTCTTTCCACCTGACTGTAGTGGTATTTCCATATCAACTTCACTTTCTCACTTGATGGAACGTAGATATGGCCCAAACGACACAAGAACCTATTCTAAATATGGAAATTAGAGACAACTGCGGTTGCGCCCAACATTTGGTAGGTGGTGGAGAAGTCCGGGTCTCATGGCTGCAAGAGTCTAGCACTGTGGGTCCATCCAGAAGGTCTCATGATCGCAAGAGTCTAGCACCATGGGGAGTGCCATGATTGGTGGTCTGCTGAGGAAATCAATGGCATGCTTGGTGCTTCCCATTTTGTACTTGATGTTGAGGTGGAATTGCTGCAAGTACATGGACCACTTCTAATGGAAGTCATTCTGCAATTTTTCTTATGTCTACATGAATTGCAATGGCTTATGATCAGTTTGGATGACTATCTTGTTGGCATGTTTATAGGCATAATGGGCTTGTCATTGATGGAAAGAACAACAGATGTTGGCAGGTTTACAGGCAAAGTGTGCATAGAAAGAACAACAGTGAAGACTCAGAAGAGAAATCTTGAGAAGCTCAGGAAGAATAGCACGGAGTTGTGTGGAGGATAGCATTCTCAAGAACTTAGACAGACCACAAAAATCCTTGGAGGGAGAAACGTCGATAGCCATGCACCACTAGATTCATACAAGCTACAAGAAGGATAAGCCCAGGAGTCAGTCAGCACTCCAAAGCTGTGAAGGAATCCTGGCCTTCCATTGAGGCAGGACACATGGCGAGAGATCAACATTTCACTGACTCACAAACTGGGAAAGTCAAAGGTAGAGTTGCAAGAACTCACGAAGTCATGAAATGAAAAATCGTGATTTGATCTCAGTCATTCACTGGATGGAGAGATATGACTATTAGATCATGGTAGAACACATCAGCAAGAACAGGTAGCAGACTACGTCAGTAAGGACACATGGCACAATCAGACAATGACAAGTGTCAATTTGATTCAGCATTTCAGGTACGTGGAAATCACAAATTTGAGTGACACGTGGCAGCTACTCGACTCATGACACATCATTGAGTGATGCAAGAGTTATGTCACTCCGGGATTTTTTCTTCGGGACTTTTAAAATAAACACTCCCCCAAAGTCCCGAAGGATGAAGTCCCAGGGTGGAGGATAGCCGGGTGGAGGATAGTCATCGGATCATCGAAAAATCTCGACCGTTGATCTAATATGAAGCATTTCAGAGTTTCGTGAGTTAATAGATTTGAGGCAACTCACAGCAGAAAATTGCGAAATGTGAAATCACGATTTAATCACAACCGTCGATTAGAGGGAGAGACCTCGACCGTTGATATGATATGAAGCCATTTCAGAGTTTCACGTATCGAGAGTTTGGAGAAAACTCGATGTAGAATCTCTGAAATGCAAAGTTGTGAAGTTGATCTAAGTCGTTGATTGCAAGGGAATCAAGGACTGTAGATCTGGTCTCAAGGAATTCACAGATTCGGGGATCATGAATTTGGAGAAGATAGGTGAGAAAATTCTCGAAATTCACAATGTCCCAAAGTGAGAAATCATGAAGCACCTCTTGGTGTATCCAGTGACCACCGCCAGTGGTCACATGAAGGAAGGAGCTTGCAATTTGCTAGGCTCCATTTCACGATCGGGAGTTGGAAGAGTTAGAGTGACTCGCAACAAAACTCATGAAACGCGAAATTGTGAAGCGCCTTTTGATTAGGCCCGTGCTCACATCCAGTGGTCACATCAGTGGAAGAGAAAGGAAGGAGCTAGAGGTGCTAGGCTCCATTTTGGAGTTTCACAAATCGGTAAAACCAAGGTGACTCACAGTTGATCACCCGAAATGCGAAATCATGAAATAACTATTGGTTAGGCATACGGTCACCGCCGATGGTCACTTGAAGGAAGAGGCTATAATTCGAAGAATCTGTAATTGACTAGCTGTAATTGCCAGAACGTAGTGATGAAATTGGCCAGAGAACTAGAGGAGCTATAGGGTGATCGCCAGAGGATTTGAAGAGATTCGAGGTAACTACCAATGGAATGAAGACTGATCAGAGAAAAAATTGACAGATGGAAAAGTGTCGAAGTCTGTAACTACAATAGAGAGGATAAAGCTTGACTGTGACAGAGAAGACGGGGATTCACACCATCAGAGAAGGAAAGAATCTTAGGATAAGCCAACTATGACAAACAGACTCAGTGTAACCACCAAAGAAGACAATGGGTTGCATGGACGATCTGAAAAGGATTGGGCATGATAAATATGCACGAAATAGAGAGGAGAAGTTTTCTTTAGCAGTGAATTATTTATGAGAGGAAAAGAAGGTTGTGTGCAGCAGCTAAAACACACAAAAGAGTCACAACGCATAGAATAGAAATGCATATCTAAGAGAGAGATAGAGGAAGTCGAGGTGCACGTGCAAAGATAGAGAAGAAGAACATAAAGCTCAAAGAAGAATGCGAGCAGGAAGACACTAATGTAGGCAGAGCATAGAAGTGCAACAGAATGACGATGAGACTAGTAAGCTATAGATAAACAGTGTATCACTATAATAAGTTTCAGTAATGAAGTTTTTCTAATCAGGGTGGAAGGGAGGTGCTAGGGAGGACTGTTTTCCTTTGAGTTTCAAGTGGGTGCTTGAACACAGGGAGTTGTAGCTTCCATCTGGTTGCAGCCAGAGAAACCAAGGTGGCAGGGTGGTGCAAGGGAGAACATTGGTTCTCTAATATACAGGTTGGTGCCTATGTGACTGGAAGTTGGTGCTTCCATCCAGTTGGTGCTAGAACACTCAAGGAGTTGGTGCTTCCTTCTAGTGGGTGCTAGATAAACCAGAGAGTTGGTGCTCTCAGCAAGTATCATCTTGAAAAATAGAGGTGGTAGCCTCATTATGAGTTGGTGCTCATAAGAATGATAATCTACAGAAAATAATTATCATATCAAGAAGAAGAGTTTTTTCCCTTTATGGGTTTCCTCAGGAAATATCTGTCTCTATGTATTTCATGTGTGTGATTTATGTTTAATATTCTATTACTTACTTCCCTGCATCATTGATATCATCATTGAGTGTTCTGTGAAGAGTTTAAAAATGGGTATAATTATTTAAGCACAGGGACAATTGATTCACCCCCCCTCTCAGTTGTCCAACATGTCTCCTTCCCAAGAATGTAATGTCTCCACTGGAGGCTGGCTTTCACAACGGAGTACATTTATTTTTCATAAGTAGGGTAATTACGAACAACATTTGATATTGTCTCGCTATGATAGGCCATGAGGTGGTTTTGCTGATTGAAAACGATGTCCACAACATAGTTTGAAGCATCTATCTTGATCTCAAAGGGATGATGTAGGTCTGGTAGTGAACGTATTGGGGCTAAGCACAAGCATTGCTTCAAATCTTTGAACGATTGTTGTTGGGACCAGACCCACATAAATTCTCCTTACCACCACCCCTGGTTACTTGGCTGAGGGCCCATGCAATATGGGATAAAATCAACACGAAGCTGCAGTAGAAATTAGCAAGGCCCAAGAAGCTTCGAAGCTCAGTGAGTGTGGTTGGGGATGGCCAGTCATAGATGAGTTGTATTTTGGATGGATCCACATGTACACCATGCTAATCAACGATGTAGCATAGGTAATAAACCATGTCCATGCCGAAGGAGCATTTTTCCAAGTTGGTGTAGAGTTGGTGCTACCGCAAGGTGTGCAGAACCTACTGAATATGCTACAAGTGTTCTGCCCAAGTCTTGTTGTAAATGAGGATGTCATCCAGATACACCAGTAAAAAAGTATTAGTGAATGGTCGCAGTATATAGTCCATGATCCTCATGAAAGTCACTGGATCATTTCTCAAACCAAGGGGCATGGCCAACCATTCAAAAAGACCTTCCTTTGACTTGAAGGAAATCTTCCATACATCTATCTGTTCTATCAAGACTTGGTGGTAGCCAAACTTCAGATCAATCTTACTGAAGTATTTGGCCCCCATGAGCTAATAAAGGAGGTCGTCGATTCAGGGAATCAGATACCCGTTTCTGACTGTGATTTTATTTAGGGCCCGATAATCAATGCAGATTCACAAGGTTCCATCCTTCTTCTGTACTAACACGATTGGGCTCCCACAAGGTGATGAGATTGGAAGGATGTTCCCCTTGTGGATCAATTCTTGTATCTTCTGCTTTATCTCCTCATTCTCTAATAGAGAGTGGTGGTAGATTGGCCCATTGGGCAGCAGTGCGTCGAGGGTCAGATTGATGGGGTGCTTGACCTAACAGTGTAGAGGTACCTCGATATGTGAGGAGAAGATATCTGAGTATTCTTCCACAACCGTATCTACTTGATTTTGTTGTGGGGTCACGAAGATCCTGGATGTGGCTGTGATCTTTCACTCATTCTGAGAGAAAATCACAAAGAAGACAAACTTTCCTGTCTGAGAGATGACCTTTCTGCATTGCTTGGTAGAGATCAAGGAAATATCACTGGGTGGGACTACCTCAGGTATCCTGTACAATTTCTTGTTCAAAGTAATAATAACACTGCAAGTCCTAGACTCATATACAACATGAAGTTTTTGTAAATATGGTTGGCCCAAAATAACATTACAAACTTTGAGAGGGGAAACATCACACAATACCTCATCTTTGAAGGGATTGATGTCATATGATAGGTGACATTGTTGGCTGAGGTGGATGTCGCTTTCTTGGCGGAGACATCTAATCGTGTAGGGTTGCAGGTGTGACATTTTTGGCAGGTCGATTCTCTTGAAAACCTCTGCTGAGATGAGGTTATTCTGGCTACCACTATCAATGATGAAGTGCAGGGGGGTACCCTTCACCCAAATTTGTGAATGAAAAAGGAGATCGCCTTCCTCTGGCTCGTTTGGTTCACCGGGATGGAGCTTGGTGGTAGAAACGGTAGCACTGGGTTCTACGTCTATGATCTATCCCTCCCTTTTTGGTTTTGACTTAGATTTGGAACCTGCATCTGATTCAAAGGATTTCACCTCAGCCACCATTGACTACTTCGAGTGACAATCAACAGTGTTATGCCAGGGGCTCTTATGGAAGTCGCACCACTTCCTGATATATTTATTTTTCTTTTCTGTGTCCTTTGTTCTGTGGGTTGGGGCTTCCCTTTCCTAGTTTTTTCTATGAGGGGTTCCCAGGCCCAAATTGTCGTGTATTTTATTTGAGCTTCTACTCAATTTTGACAACATATCGGTAGTCTATGCCCAAGGATGAGATGTACAGAAACTCCATTTCTTCCTGGATGTATCTATGCATACCGCCATGATACTTGAGCACCAGATGTCACTCAGAATCTTTGATACCCAACTTGGTGCGCAAGGTATGGAAGATATTTGTTAACTCAGACACCGCTTGGTCTCTTTCCTGCCACAACATGGTCCATTTTGTGTACAGGGCATCATAACTTCCAACAAGGTAGTATTGTTCCTTAATAGCATCCCTGAAGGACTCCCAGGTGACTGTGACTGTAAATAATGAGGGTTCCTATTTTTCCTTTTTCTCACAAAAAGTTTCCCACCAATCTTTGACATGGGGGATGACTTTGAGGAGTGCAAAAGTAATATTTTCTCTATTTGAGAAGTTGTGGATAGAGTAATACCCTTCTAGCATATTCAACCATTTGTCTACCATATCTGCGTCTATCTGACCTTCAAATATAAGAATATTGAATTTGATTTATACCTTGAAGGGGGCGGTGCCTCCATTTGAGGAAGATGTGTCGCTTGTTGGTAGCCACCAAAGGATTTGCACAAAACTATCCATCATCTCATTCCTTTGTTGCATGAGGGATTCCTCAAGAAAAAATTTCAAGGGATATCCTGTCTCATCGTCTTTATTTTCTTCTACCATGAGAGGTCATTTGGGTGTGCAAGAGATTTTTTCCTCTAGAGAAACAAGCTCGAGACCCAATTCTTTGTACCCTGACCTTGTTGGGGACATACATTAAGAATGACAAGGAGAAGACCGCTCTCATACCATTGATCCATAATATATTTGCAGAACAAAGTGATTATAGATTATTATCAAAAGATTCTTAACACAAAATGATATACATTAAAATTGGTTTCTATTCAATAAGAAAATAAGTTGAAACTGTAAAATGCAGTGGAAACAAGCTTGCTAGAATGGTGGTGGCTTATCTCTGAGAAAAGATGTGACGGTTGCACTCATTCAAAAGAAGATGATTACAATGAGGCTCTGAAGGAATTTATACAATAAACAAGAATGTCAAGAACCCTAGACATCCAAAAAACCTAACGCTAGGAGATGAAGCGCCAAAAGTCATGTGGGCCTTGTTTGGGTAAGTTAGTACATCAACTTCTTGGGATCATAACTTTTGCATACGATCTCCGTTTTAGGTGAAAGATATCCATTTTGTAATGTGGTGAGCCCTAAAAAATGTTGTTTAGGGCCTCAAAATGGCCCCACAAGTCAGGGACCTGAAAACTAGGGAAAAACTGCCAAACTGGAAAACTACCAAAATGAGCCAGTTGGAATAGGTGGGAGGCCACCAACATCCATATGTATCAATACTCCCCCCTTAGGAATAAATGGTCTCCATTGCATTCATTCCCCCCATCAAATGAGTACTGTTGAATTTGGCCCCAGGTGAGCCACTTTCCTTGGTGCAGGAGCTGTCGTGCTTTGACAACTCGATAAAGTTGGATCCTTTGTTGGGGAGTGACCTCGATCTATTTGTCCACAATATGATCATTGGATACATGTTGTATGCATTTGAGGTTGATCTCTATTGGTGTCAGTTGTTCTTCTATCTCTGAGGTGTCTAATAATGGTGGGAAATAGGATCAAAGGATATCCACGTTGAACACTGGGTGCAAGCCAAGGAAAGGAGGAATGTTGAGCTCAAAAGCATTATCACCCACAACCTTGGTGATGGTGTAAAACCCATAACAAAGTGGGAGAATCTTCTGATGGGGTCATGTAAGGCACTCTTTCTCCAAGTGAAACCAAACTTTGTCGCCCACCTAAAACTTATGTGGCACCCGGTGTTGATCATGGCATTGCTTGTACTTGTCATTGGACTTCTGTAGGATATCCTAAACCTGTTGATGGATGTGTTGGATCCTCTCAATGAATCAAGTGGCTTTGTCAAATTCAGTTGGAGCAGGAGATGAGTCGGTCGAGGTGACTATTGGGTTGAGGAAAATGTATAAATATCCTCCTTATTACTATGAATTGTGATATATTCTTTGTTGACTTTTCTATTAATTTGAAGTTGTTAGGGAAGGAAATGGTTAAAAAGTATTTAGGAAATATTATTGAATGATATTAGATATTTTCTGAACTTTGGTTTGAATTGTTTCAATTTTGTACAGAAATGGACAGTTGTTGTTAACTAAAGATAATTAAGAAGATCATGAAGATGCACAAACCATTGAAGATCAAAGAAATCAGACACAAAATGGTTCAAAGGAAGATTGAATTTTTATCTTGCAATCTTCATAAATAGCAAAATCAATCCCGAGGATCTTTCGATCCCCAATATAGCTTAATTTACTTGTCTCATTGTAATATATAAAGGATAGTGAAAGATAGAGAGATACCCAGGAATTTAACCAAGCATTCATATCTCTTAATTGTTGACATTCTGTACAAGCAACCCATTATAAATGATTTATCAGTTATGAAATTAATGAAAGCTTCAAGCATTTTGATCATTTCTGCATACTGATTTTTTCATAGCAGTGTCTTCTGAAGACCTTGGGCCCATTCGATAGGAGATAATGTCTCATCTCTAATCTTATCAATTATGCTATAGTTTTGTGCTTTGAATTTCCTTTCAACAGTTAAGATAAACTTGTTAATGTGTTGATTCTTTTATGAATTGGTTATGTTGTTCATTTGCAGAGAATAGATGTTCCATTTAAAGATTATCGATTGTTGTTCCATTTCCATTTGCTGCTAATTTATCGCCTGTGGATTCCTTTCATTTAAATTCCAATTTTTTGTTCCTTTCATTAAATTCGTATTTGTTGTTCCTTTCGTTAAATTCGCATTTGTTGTTCCTTCTTAAATATTCAGTAGATCGATCTTCCTTCCCATTAGATTAATTAATCATTGAGAGATTGATTCATTAAGTGTTTTCGTAGATTGAATAATTGTTTCTTAGACAAATAAATTCAGTAAATTGATTGATGCTTTGATTTATGGTGTGTTATTGTTCAGATTACAATTATGTTGAGTGAGTTCTTAGTTCCATAGTTTTTAATGAATGCATGAAGAAATTGATTATTCCAGTAATTTAGATAGACTCAGATTTATTGTAACTGAATAATATACATGATTTAAACCTCTACGACTATCTACATGGACTTTGATGACATTCTTCAGAGAAATGATGAATCCTCGTTTGATAAATTAATGTTAGACTAAGGTTGTTTTTAGGACATATATAGATAATAATAGTGACCGCAAGGGGTCGTGCAACATCTATGAGACCCAATGGTTGCAATCCCAACCCTACCTGAAAGGGGTTGTGGTTGATTGAGCTATGTAGGGCTCAGTTGTAGATATGATGAACATAGGGAATAATCTCATCCCATGTGTGAGGGTGTTTGTAATTATACATGCGCATGATATGCACGATCATGCAATTTACAACCTTGGTTTGGCCATCTGTCTGGGGGTGAAAGGCCATGGATTTGGTGAGATTGGTGTCCAACAGTGACCAGAGGATTGAATAGAATGTGTTGAGAAATCAGTTGTGTTGATCTGAGAAAATGGTTTGTGGAATTCCAAAATGTACCCATACTCGTTCAAAGAATATCTTGGCAGTGGCCTCTGCTGTGATTCTCTTCTTATAGGAAGCCATATTCGTCATCTTAGAAAAGCGATCCGCAACCAAAAAAACACAGTCATTTCCCCGCTTGGTGGATGGGAGGCCCGACATGTATTCCATTGAGATTGATTCTAATGGTTTGTTAGGAGTAGGAAAAGGGGTGTACAGGCGATGTTTCTTAGTGTCCGATTTGACAATTGCACAGGAAGTGTAGGACCTAATATACGTGTTGAGCTCCTGTCGAAGTTTCGGCCAGTAGAAATGTTTCTGCAACATTTCCATTGTCTTTTTAGTGCTGAAGTGTCATGCCACCTGACTATAGTGGGATTTCCATATTATCTTCTCTCGCTCACTTAATGGAATGCAGATATGGACCAAACTATATAACAACCTATCCTAAAGATGGAAATTAGTGACAACTATGTTTGCACCCAACATTTGGTAGGTGGTGGTGAAGTTCGGGTCTCATGGTCGCAAGAGTCTAGCACCGTGGGGAGTGCCATGACTGGCGGTCTTCTGAGGCAATCAATGATGCAGTTGGTGCTTCCCATTTTATAATTGAAGTTGAGGTGGAATTGTTGCAAGTACGTGGAACACTTATGATGGAATTCATTCTGCAATTTTTCTTGTGTCTGCATGAACTGCAATGGCTTATGATCAGTGTGGATGACTATCTTATTGGCATGTTTACAGGAAAAATGTGATTGTCATTGATGGAAAGAACAATAGATGTTGGCAGGTTTACAGGCAGAGTGTGCATGGAAAGAACAACAATGAAGAAACAAAAGAGCAAGCTTGATAATCTCAGGAGGAATAGCATGGAGTTGCGTGCAGGATAGTGTTCTTAGGAACTTAGATGGACTAGAGAAATGCTTGGAGGGATAAACGCCAATAGCTATGTGTTGCTAGATTCATACAAGCCACAATAAGGATAAGCCCAAGAGTCAGTCAACACTCCAAAGCTGCAAAGGAATCCTGGCCTTCCATTGAGGCAGGACACGTGGTGAGAGATCAACATTTCACTGAAAAGCAAACTGGGAAATTCAAAGGCAAAGTTGCAAGAACTCATGAAGTCACAAAATGCAAAATCGTGATTTGATATCAGCCATTGGCTGGCTGGAGAGATATGACCATTATATCGTGGAAGACCATGTCAACAAGGACAGGTGGAAGACTATGTCAGTAAGGACACATGGCACGATCATACAATGACAAGTGTCAAGTTGATTCAACATTTCAAGTACGTGGAAATCACAAATTCGAGTGACACATGGAAGCTTCTCAACTCATGACACATCATCAAGTGATGCAAGAGTTACGTCACTCCGAGAGTTTTTCTTCGAGATTTTTAACATCAAAACTCCCCCAAAGTCTCGAAGGCTAAAGTCCCAAGGCAGAGGATAGCTGTCGGATCACTGAGAAATATCGAATGTTGATCTGATATGAATCATTTCATAGTTTCACGAGTTGAGAGATTCGAAGCAACTCACATCAAGAAATCGTGAAACACAAAATCATGATTTAATCATAGTCGTCGATCAGAGGGATAGACCTCGACCATTGATCTGATATGAATCCATTTGGGAGTTTTGCGTAGCAGGAGTTTGGATAAAACTCGTTGTAGAATCTTCGAAATGCAAAGTCGCAAAGTTGATATGATTTGTTGATTGCAACAAAATCGAGGACCGTAGATATGGTCTCAAGGAATTCGTTGATTCGGGGATCGAGAATTTGGAGAATATAGGTGAGCGAATTCACAAAGTTCTCAATGTCCCAAAGTGTGAAATCGCGAAGCGCCTATTGGCGTAGACAGTGATCACCATCGGTGGCCACATGAAGGAAGGAGATTGCAAGTTGCTAGGCTCCATTTTGTGATCAGGAGTTGGAAGAGTTAGAGTGACTCGTAGCAAAAATCATGAAATGTTAAATTTCAAAGCGCCTTTTGATTAGGCTTGTGGTCATAGCCAGTGGTCACAACAGCAAAAGATAAGGGAAGGAGCTAGCGATGCTAGCCTCCATTTTGGAGTTTCGCGAATCGGGAAAACCAAGGTGACTCATTGTTGATCACCTAAAATGAGAAATCGTGAAATGAATATTGGTTAGGCATACAGTCACCGCTGATGGTCACGTGAAGGAAGAGGCTATAAGTCAAAGTAGCCATAATTGACTGGTTGTAATTTCTAGAATGCAGTGATGAAATCGGCTAGAGAACTAGAGTTGCAAGGTGATCACCAGAGGATCTAAAGAGCTTCTAGGTAACTGCCAGTGGAATGAAGACTGATCAGAGAGAAAATTGACATATGGAAAAGTGTCAAAGTCTGTAACTACAACAGAGAGGATAAAGCTCGATTGTGACAAAGAAGACGAGGAATCACACCACCAGAGAAGGCAAAGAATCTTAGGATAAGCCAATGATGAGAAAAAGACTCAATGTAGCCTTCAAAGAATATGATGGGTTGCATGGACGATCTGAAAAGGACTGGGTATGATAAATATGCATGAAATAGAGAGGATAAGGTTGCTTCAGTAGTGAATTATTCATGAGAGGAAAAGCAGGTTGTGTGCAACAGTTGAAACACATAGAAGAGGCATAACGCATATAATAGAAATGCATATCTGAGAGAGAGATAGAGGAATCTGAGGTGACCATGCAGAGACAAAACATAAGAACAGAAATCGCAAAGAATAATGTGAGCAGGAAGACACTGATGCAGGCAAATCATAGTAGTGCAACATAACAATAATGAGATTGGTAAGCTATTGATAAACACGGTATCATTGTAATAAGTTTTAGTAATAAAGTTTTTCTAAGCAGGGTGGAAGGGAGGTGCTAGGGAGGACTTTTTCCCTCTGAGTTTCAAGTGGGTCCTTGAACACAGGGAATTGTAGCTTCCATCTGGTTGCAGCCAGAGAAACTAGGGTAGTAGGTTGGTGCAAGGGAGAACATTGGTTCTCTGATATACAGGTTGGTGCCTGTGTGACTGGAATTTGGTTCTTCCATCCAGTTGGTGCTAGAATACTCAGGGAGTTGGTGCTTCCTTCTAGTGGGTGCTATAGAAACTAGAGAGTTGGTGCTCTAAGCAAGTAGCATCTTACAAAACAGAGGTGGTATCCTCATTATGAGTTGGTTCTCATAAGAATGATAATGTACAGAAAATAATTATCATATCAAGAAGAAGAGGTTTTTCCCTTTATGGGTTTCCTCAGGAAATATTTGTCTCTGTGTATTTCATGTGTGTGATTGATGTTTGATATTCTATTGCTTACTTCCCTGCATCATTGAGATCGTCATTGAATGTTCTGTGAAGAGTTTAAAAATGGGTATAATTGTTTAAGCACAGGGACAACTAATTCACCCTCCCTCTCATTTATCCAACATGTCTCCTTCCCAAGAATGTAATGTCTTCACTGGAAATTGACTTGCACAATGGAGTACATTTCTTTTTCATAAGTAGGGTACTTACGAACAACATTTGATAGTGTCTCACTATGATAGGCCACGAGGTGGCTGTGTTGAGTGAAAATGATGCCCACAACATAGTTTGAAGCATCTGTCTCGATCTCAAAGGGCTGATGTAGGTATGGTAGTGAAAGTATTAGGGCTAAGCACAAGCCCTGCTTTAAATATTCGAACGATTTTTTTTGGGATCGTCCCCACACAAATTTATCCTTACCACCACCCCTGGTTACTTGGTTGAGAGCCCATGAAATCTGGGAGAATCTCAACACGAACCTGCGGTAGAAACTAGCAAGGCCCAAGAAGCTTCGAAGCTCAATGAGTGTGGTTGGGTATGGCCAGTCATGGATGACTTGGATTTTTCCTGGATCCACATGTACACCATGCTGATCAACAATGTAGCCCAGGTAATGAACCCTGTCCATACCGAAGGAGCATTTTTCCAAGTTGGCGTAGAGTTGGTGCTACCGGAGGGTGTGCAGAACCTACTGAATATGCTGCAAGTGTTCTTCCCAAGTCTTGTTGTAAATGAGGATGTCATCCAAATACACCACTACAAAAGTATTGGTGAATGGTCATAGGATATAGTACATGATCCTCATGAAAGTCGTTGGAGCATTTTTCAAACCAAGGGGCATGGCCAACCATTCAAAAAGACCTTCCTTTGACTTGAAGGTGATCTTCCATACATCGATTTGTTCTATCAAGACCTGGTGGTAGCCAGACTTCAGATCAATATTACTGAAATATTTGGCCCCCATGAGCTAATCAAGGAGGTCGTTGATTCGGGGAATCAGATACTAGTTTCTGACTATGATTTTATTCAAGGCCTGGTAATTAATGCAGAGTCACCAGGTTCCATCCTTCTTCTGTACTAGCATGATTGGGCTCCCACAAGGTGATGAGATGGGACAGATGTGCCCCCTATGGAGAAATTCCTATATATTCTGCTTGATCTCCTCATTCTCTAATAGAGAGTGGTGGTAGACTGGCCCATTGGGAAATGGTGCGTTGGGGGTCAGATTGATGGGGTGCTTGACCTGACAGTGTATAGGTACGCCAATAGGTGAGGAGAAGATATCTGAGTATTCTTCCATGAACATATCCACTTGTTTTTGTTGTGTGGAGAGGTTGGTCATGAAGACCTTGGATGTGGCTGCGATCTTTCGCTCATTCTAAGAGAAAATCACAAAGAAGATAAAATTTCCTGTCTGAGAGATGACCTTTCTACATTGCGTGGAAGAGTTCAAGGAAATATCACTGGGTGGGACTGCCTTGGGTATCCTGTACAATTTATTTTTCAAAGTAATAATAAAAATGCAAGGCCTAGACTCATATAAAACATGAAGTTTCCATAAATATGGTTGGCCCAAAAGAACATTACAAACTTCGAGAGGGGAAATATCACACAATACCTCGTCTTTGAAGGGATTGATGATGTATGATAGGCGACATTGTTGGTTGACATGAATTCTCTTCCTTGGCGGAGCCATCCACTGGTGTAGGGTTGCGGGTGCGGAGTTGTTGGTAGGTCGATTCACTTAACAACCTCTACTGAGATGAGATTCTTCTGGCTACCACTATCAATGAAGAAGTGCAGGGGGGTACCCTTCACCCACATTTGTGAATAATAAGGCTCTCTCCTTCCTCTGGCTCATATGGTTCACCGGGCTGGAGCTTGGTGGTAGAAACGGTAGCATTGGGTTCTGCATCTATGATCTATCTCCCCTTTTCTGGTTTTGACTTAGATTTGGAACCCGCATTTGATTCAGAGGCTTTCACCTCAGCCACCAGTGACTGCTTTGAGAGAAAATCAATAGTGTTATGCCAGGGGCTCTTTTGGAATTCGCACCACTTCCCGTTATATTTATTTGTCTTTCCGGTGTCCTTTGTTCTGTGGGTTGGGGCTGCCCTGTCCTGGATTTTGTTGTGAGGGGTTCCCAGGCCCAAATTTTTGTGTATTTTATTTGAGCTTCTACTCGATTTTGAAAACATATTGGTAGTCCACGCCCAAGGATGAGATGTACAGAAACTCCATTTCTGTCAGGATCTATCTATGCATACCACCATGATACTTGAGCACCAGATGTCGCTCAGAATCTTTGATACCCAAATTGGTGCACAAGGTATGGAAGATATTTGTGAACTTGGGCACCACATGGTCTCTTTCCTGCTGCAACTTGGTCCATTTTGTGTACAGGTCGTCATAACTTCCAAAAAGGTATTATTGTTCCTTAATAGCATCCCTGAAGGACTCCAAGGTGACTATGACTGTAAATAATGAGGGTTCCTATGTTTCCTTTTTCTCACAGAAATTTTCCCACCAATCTTTGACACGGGGGATGAATTTGAGGAGTGAAGAAGTAATACTTTCTCTATTAGAGAAGTTATGGGTAGAGAAATACCCTTCTAGTAGATTAAACCATTTTTCTACCATATCTGCGTCTATCTGGCCTTCAAATATAAGAATATTGAAGTTGATTTATACCTTGAAGGGGGAAGCACCTCCATTTGAGGAAGATGTGTCACCTGTTGGTAGTTGTCGAAGGATTTGCACAAAACTATCCATCATCTCATTCCTTTGTTTCGTGAGGGATTCCTCGAGAAAATTTTTGAAGGGATATCCTATCTCATCATCTTTATTTTCTTATGCCATGAGAGGTCATTTGGGCATGCAAGATCTTTTTTCCTCCAGAGAAACAAGCTCGAGACCCAATTCTTTGTACCGTGACCTCATTGGGGACATGCATTAAGAATGATAAGGAGAAGACCACTCTGATACCACTGATCCAGAATATATTTGTAGAATGAAATGAATATATATTATTATCAAAATATTCTTAACAAAAAATGATATACATTAAAATTGGTTTCTATTCAATAAGGAAATAAGCTGAAACTGTAAAATGCAGCGGAAACAAGCTTGCTAGAATGGTGGTGGCTTATCTCTGAGAAGAGATGTGATGACTACGCTCATTCGTAAGAAGATGATTACAATGAGGCTCTAAAGGCATTTATACAATAAACAAGAATGTCAAAAACCCTAGACATCTAAAAACCTAACCCTAGGAGATGAAGCGCCAAAAGTCATGTGGGCCCTGTTTGGGTAAGTTAGTACATCAACTTGTCGGGATCGTAACATTTTCATACAATCTTCGTTTTAGGTACACGATAGCCCATTAGAAAGGTCTATATGAGGACTACACATTTTATTGTTTTCTATTAAAGGTTATTCTAATTGTGTTGAGCCCTAAAAATTGTTGTTTAGGGCCTCAGAATGGCCCTGCAAGTCAGGGACCCGAAAATTAGGGAAAAAACTGCCAAACTGGAAAACTGCCAAAATGAGCCAGTTGGAATAGGTGGGAGGCCACTGATCCATATGGATCAAAAAGGGTCTATAGAACTAAGTATGCATCAAATGGAAGTGTTGAAATACACAAGGCCTGATTAGTTTCCAAAGGATTTTCCCAAGTTGAATGACTTGACTATAATGAAACCTTTGCCCCTATAGCCAAAAAGAATTTCATCTGTCTTGTTCTTTCCCTTGCCGCCTCACATAAATGGGAGGTCCATTAGGTGGATTTTAAATATATCGTCTTGCATGGAGATTTGAAAGAATAAATATACATGGAAAAACTTCCTGGCTATGTCCAGAATGACTCTAACCTTGTTTGTCTCCTTAAGAAATATCTTTATGGTCTTAAGAAAGCTCCCCGATCTTGGTATGCCAAAATGGACAAATTTCTTATTGACATTAGATTATCCAGATTTCATTATGATCCTAATGTCTATACCAAGAAAGTAGAAAGTCATCTCATAATCCTTTTCCTTTATCTTGATGACCTTATCCTTACTAGTAGTGACTCAAAAATTTTAAACCATGTGAAAACCAGCCTTAAGAAGAAATTTGAACTGACAGACTTAGGATTTTTTCACTATTTCCTTGGCCTCCAAAATTTTCAAACCAATGAAGGAATTTTTCTTTCCCAGTCTAAGTATTCTTGTGACCTTCTTTGTCGCTTTCACATGGAATATTGTAAACCAACCCCTTCTCCCTTCTATTCTAGAGTCAAGCTTGTTGCCACCTATAATTCTCCCAAAGTTGATGCCACCTTGTACCGTCAATTAGGTGGTAGCCTCTTATACTTGACTCATACCTGTCTTGATCTTTCCTTTTTTGTTGTTCTTGTTTCCTGGTATATGAAAACACCCCATGAAATCCATTGGAAAGAAGATAAAAGGATACTTCTCTATGTCCATGGTACAGTTCATTTCGGGAAACATTATAGTTCATGGGGGACTCATTTATTGGTTGGTTTCACTGATTCATATTGGGATGATGACCCTGATGATTAGAAGTCTATTGCAAGTTATGTTTTCAGCCTTGGTTCAGGATCTATCACTTGGACCTGTATGAAACAACATGTTATTTCACTTTCTTCAGCAGAATCAGAGTATCGACCAGTGCGACAATCATAGTTTCATCAAGATCACCAAAGACCTAGTTTAACACCAGTGAAACAAACACATCGAGATACACATGCACTTCATTAGAAAGATCATTCATGATCAAGTTATTGACATTCTATTTTTCCCTACAGAAGATCAAGTTGCAGACATTTTCACAAAGTCTCTTACAAAAGCGAAGTTTTCCAAACTTCAATCTATGTTAGGAGTTCAGGAAGTTTTCATTAAGGGGGGATAGGCTCTAATTCCTCCTTCCTTCTCCTATTGTGTCACTATTGTAAATCCTTCAATCCTATCCCAAGTTTTTCTTAAGAGGGGATGTTAGAATATTTAGACACTTAGGAGTTAGTTAAGATCTACTTGGTCTAATGTGTCGTTAGGTAAAAGTGTATTTCTTAGTGTGTTTCTTTTACTATGCATTAGTATGCATTTGTAGTTAGGAAATTTGACGGTCACGATATGTTCCCGACATAGAGTGATCCAATGGTTCATATTCTCATCGATCTTAACGACCATTAATCTGTGGCTTAACAACCGATTGTTCCATGATCTCTATTTAAAGAGCATGGAGGGTCATTTTTTGATGATCGATTGTGAGAAAACTCTCTTGTAAAATATCTCTATAATATTTTTCTTTTGCATTAATAAACTGCTCCAATTGGCCGCGTTGGCTGGGGTTGTGGATATTTCCCTATAGGGGTTTTACCATGTCAAAACATCAGTGTGTTTATATTTGGTCTGGTTGTGTGAGTGGTTATTGAAGGTGTTCTCCCTCTATTGGAATACATGTGTTGTCGAATAATTAGAACAGTTCATGATGGGAAAAAAACAAGACTTGGTAAAAGTAGGATCAACTCATACAATGATAGAATATGTCAAGACCAGAAGGAATATGAGCATGAAGGCTATTTAATCCACAAAATAAATTGATCAATAAATACTTGATAAAATAATAGTGAAGCCAAATCAGTTGATACTGTTAATTCAAAATTTCATATAGCAGATGGAGGAAGTGTTAAAGACAAAAGTCATAATTCTGATTCGTGACGGGGAACTGGAAATGGAAAAGATTCAGTTAAACAAAGTAGATTCCATCCTCGAGGAGTCCATGCTATGGAAAATCTTCATCGAAAAATTGAAACTATCGAAATCCACTTGATCATTGTAATTGAACACTGTATCATAATCATTTTTGTAATCATTTTAATATCCCAATCGAGAATTAGAATCGAAGAGCCGTAATTGTTTGTTAATCATTTGAAAGTTACATAATTTGAATTGTATCTCTTCATATTCTATAAAAGAGATGAATGCAAATGAGGAAGGACTTTTTAACTTTGTATGGTAGGTTGTACTATTACTCCTAATGATAAAGAGCAAGAGGCATTTTCTAGATTTGTGATTGTGGTGATTGTATTTTAGACTATTCTTAAAAGATTTTTTTTAATTTGATTACCTCGTGTTCATGTGTATGAATTGTTTTTGCAATGTTCCTGTATGCTCAATTTGTCACAGTTTCATTTATTGAATGCAGTTATAATATGTTGTTTGCAATAACAACTATTTTCTATTCTCTTCTTAATGATTTTATTATTCTTACACTCCATTTGAATTTATAAAATATTTCTAATTCAATAGGCTATCGTTCTTAACTACATTCAATATCCTTTAGTTGGCTCCTGATTAGGATAGGGTTATTTTAGTTTAGGATTTCATCTTAGAATAACTATAGGTAATATCATTCTAGTTAGTTTTAGATTTTGATTCATCTGAGGACCTTTGGTTCTCAGATTCATATTTAGATAATAGATTTAGTTTGGAAACCATGCCAATATACTAGTCGGAAACACCACCCCAAACAAGATCGAGTCTAATGAGACTTGCTATCGGGCATTCTCCCTTACCTGATTGAATGGGCCATTTTGGACCCGTCAACATGTATCGCCATCGAAATGAGGGGAAGTGCTTGGGGGTTTTCCCTGGGTTCCTCATTCATATTAATAAATTTCAACAACAATCATATTCTTTTGATAATTGTGTACCACATTGGTTTGGAATAAAATACCAACTACAAAATGGATGAGACGAGCCTAAAAGAGCCCCAAAACAATGAGTTTAGGCATGTAGCCAAAGGATATACAAAAGAAGAAGGAAATGAATATGAGAATACATTTTATTCTACAACAAAGATGGATAATCATGATATTAACGAGTCAATTTGGAAAAAAGGTGTACCAGATGAATGTCAAAAGCATGTTCTCATATAGAGAAATTTATTTTATATGCAACTCAAGATCAAATAACTATCATATTCACAAATCTTTATGTATTGTAAAGTTTATAAGGTTCAAAACAATGTTTAGGTTCTTTCCCCATATGACCATCATAGGAGGGTGTTAAGAATAATGGTAATTTGGTTAATGTTTAGGAGCACATAGTGTTATATTCTATCATGTCTAATTCCAAAGTTTGTGTATGATAAAAATTAGTAAACTCTTGTAAGATAAAAACTAGTTTGTGAGTAGGTGTATGTAGAAGGTGAACTTGGAAGGTATTTGGATGTGTCCAAGTAACACCACACTTATCATAAGAGAATATTATGGTTAGAGGGTTGATCTTAGATTTAAAAAATAAATATCTTAGGTTTTTTTCAAAAGTTGTTTTAGCATTTTACTATAAATACTTCATTTTTGCAATGAAATTTTCATGGGAGTGTGAGAGTTCATGTAATGTGAATTTATATATATTGTGTTTATACACTTGCTAATTTTTTTGACATATTTTTCTTTCACAAAGCATAAAATAATGAGGTGGTGCATAAGTAATCACATTGCCACAATCACTGCTGTAATCACTACTACAATTTATTCTTTCAATTAGCAAACATTGCCGCAATCACTACTACAAAAAAAATGCTTTAAACCACACTCAATTCTACATAATTTTAATTCTCAAACACATTATCCCTTCTATGAACTAACACTCATATTAGTAGGTTTTTCCCTCTCTCCAATGAACTTAGAGGTGAGCCAACTAGATTTTACCCCTCTCTCTCAAGAAGCTCTAAACATATATTTAAAAGAAAATAATTTGGAGCATGCCTCTAGTAATTGGCTCCGTCATGGGTAAATTCTTAGAAGTAGTTAGTGGATACCTACTAAGTCATGGTGAAAACATTGGTGCTTATAAAAGGAGTTATATTTGAGCCCAAAGCATGGAGTTATGATGGGGACAACAACTTTATACTCTTTTGTGCCATTTTTATTTTCAGGTGGCATTATTATTTTCAGATCAAGAAACAAATTAGTTATGAGACACACACTTTCACATGCATGTCTCACACACACATTTCCCATCCCATGTCATGATTCTTGTGGTACTGCAAATGTAACAAATTGTAACATTATATTATGGACCAATTTAAATTCACCATTAGTTTGTTGATATAGTACTATGCTTTGCTTTAGCCTAAGTAAATATTAAAGAGAAAAAAAATAGTTCAAAAGTTACTTGGGAGCTTTCTCTCCTTGATAGAATGATGGAAAAATTAGTTATGAGACACACACTTTCACGTGCATGTCACACACACATTTCCCATCACATGTCATGATGCTTGTGGTACTGCAATTGTAATAAATTGTAACATTATATTATGGACCAATTTAAATTCACCATTAATTTGTGGATATAGTAATATGTTTTTCTTTATCCTAAGTAAATAATAAAGAGAAAACAAATAGTTCAAAAGTTAATTGGGAGCTTTCTCTCCTTGTTAGAATGATGGATGTAGCAGACCAAAATGAACCAAAGATGGATAATTAACAATGTTGTAGAAATGATGAATATGACATATCAAAATGAACCAAATATGGATAAATAACAATGTTGTAACTTTTAAGCCTATCAAATGAACCAAATATGGATAAATAACAATGTTGTAACTTTTAAGCCTATCAAATGAACCAAATATGGATAAATAACAATGCTGTAACTTTTAAGCCTATCAACCACTTTTGACAAAGTATGGAAGTCAACATTTTGTTAAAGAAATCTACCCTAGCTAACATATAGCTATATTTTTTTAGTATTCTTTGCAATCCTCAAGAATATTCTTCCACAAATAACATGGTGTAGATGCTTAATTATCAATTCCTTGGGTAGAAAATGTTGAACATGCATAACTAAAAACAAAATTGTCTACTAAATTTGTATTTTTGACCAATAAATATATTTCTAAAAATTAGTGAGCATCTTGTTTACCAAAAACATATATTAATACAAAGAAACACGTTTTTAATGTCCACAATATTATTTGTTAACCATTAAGTACACATTGTGTCCAAGCAATATAACCACCTAACACCTAGATAATAATGTGTTATAGAATTTGTCACTACAAACTCAATTGCAATGTTATTATAACCTTAACAATTTAGATTAGTAGCATGCAATTTATATTAGTAGCATGCAAGTCCTTATTAAGTTGAGTTATTTCAAATGTAACGTCCATTTAAAATGGCACAATAACTTTCAAATAACTTGCAAGAACTACAAATAATTATATTTTGTTTCTTCTCTAAAATTTGAAGGTTGCATAATTATTATTTCCTCATTAATATCTTTCATAATTGTTTTCCCCCATATATAAAAGAGTCTCCAATTGTAGTATAGCACATCAATTCATAATACAAGAAGAAATGGTATTATGTCTCTTGGTAGTAACACCTTTATGCATTTCTATAATTGATATAATTTTTTTCATAAAAAATGGAATTAACTTAACCCTCACCAACTTGTCCAATGCCTTATTCCCACTAATTATACATACTTATCTCTTAACTAATTTCCTTCATGTTGGTCCATAAGATGGAGTACTCAAATTCGTTAGTAGGTTAATGAGTTTGCATCAAAGCAGTATAGGTTCTAATGCCTCCTTCCTTTTCCTATTGTGTCACCTTTGTAAATCCTTCAATCATATCCTAAGTTGTTCTTAAGGAGGGATATTAGGATATTTCGACAATTAGGAGTAACTTAATATCAACTTGGTCTAATGTGTCATTAGGTTATAGTTTGTTTATTTAGTATGCATTAGCATGCATTTGTAATCTAACGGTCACAATATGTTTCTGACATAGATTGATATGATGGTTCATATTCGCCTCGATCTTAATGGCTACATTGATTTGTGGCTTAACACTTGATTGGTCCATGATATTTATTTAAAGAGCATGGAGGGTCATTTTTCGATGATCGTTTGTGAAAAAATATATGTAATACTTTTTCTTTTGCATTAATAAATTGCCTCACGTGGCCATGTTGGATGGGGCCATGGATGTTTCCCCACAGGGGTTTTACCACGTAAAAGCATTGGTGTGTTGATCTTTGATCTAGTTGTGTGAGTGGTTACTAAAGGTGTTCTTCCTTTGTTGGAATACATGTGTTGTCGTACATGGTATTAGAGCACATTTGAAGACCCACTCCCATTATATATCAAGATCTTGAAGCCATGTTGCAACATCTCTGGTTTATGTTATTTCTATACATTTCTGGGATGAGAGGATTGTTCTATTTCATATGAAGCGCTCATTTAAATTAGCAACATTTTTTGTTTCACTCGAAAATATTTTGTTTGCCTAAGATACAACCATTTCAGTCAGATCTGAAGGTATAAACCTGAATACACCATTTTTAAAATTTTTACAGAGATAATATTTTGGTTTTCTGTTTTTGGTTTCTGGGTTGATACTCTTTCTAGTCTGCATATTCTCTTTTCCCCACATTCTGTGCGATCTCGAAAAATAAAAACCAGAGCAGAATTTTTTTTCTTATCTGTGTATGCTCTTTGTCGTGTACTTTGTGCGATCTCAACAAATTAGAAATAGAGAGAAAACTTGCATTTTCCAGGTAATCTAACTAAGATCTAACCCTTGTTGCCATCAAGAAGCAATTTTTTCCTCGTTTTCCATATTTAACAACAACAACAACAACCCCTGTCCTCCTTCTTAATATTATAATGTGTTTTGCACTAGCTCACTTGGTTAAAATTTGTTTTACTTAGTAAGAGGTATTGAGTTCAAGTCTCTTTTTTGTTAATTTTTTGAAAATTTTCATGCATCGATTGTAAAGTGCATTTCACTTAATTTATAAAAGTGAATCACTATAATTAGCTTTAATATTCCTTTTAGTTACTCCTTTTGCATGCAACTTTAAATTATAAAGTAACTCCATTGTAAAAGTGATTCTCTCTTATTCTATAAAAGTGGGTCACTTCATAAACAACTTATTTGTAAAAGTGAGGTCATAAGCAAGTTAGTGAAGGAGGGGCATCACCACGTAGACCAACTTCTACTTGCCACGTGGCTCCTTAGCTATCGTTTATGCCTTTTTTCAAAAGGGCCTAACTTTCACATCTGAAGTCTGTTTTCATTGCCGTTTTTTTTAAACAACATATTTTTTTCAAGAGATTTTCATCTAGACCATCAATTTTAGATTTTAAATCCATATTATTTGCATAGTTAATACAATCTCTCCCAATGATTTTTTTCCTACCAGTACCAACTACTTCTCATGGAAATACCATATGGAGGATGTACTAAGAAGTA
>JZKD02S1707101.1:71600-93475 GCA_000966675.3 Picea glauca
ATTGCTTATTTACTCTGCATTTATTGGATAATAATGCTTCATTGATATAACACTTGGATTATATGGTTAAATTGCTCTATTACTGATTCACCCCCCCTCTCAGTAATCCAACACCATTGACATTTTTCAACCAAGTGAAAACTCCATAAGCAATCCGAAGATGAAAACAAAGGAAAAATATATATACACTAAATTACATTAGTATACAAAGAGTTCCGCCCAAGCCTGGGGCTTAAGAATAATATTTTTTCAAGTAGAGCCCATTTCTGTGCTCGGCCAATCTATTCCCTTCACAATATTCTAACTCATAGGCTCATTTTTCTAGAACATGTCGCACGATATAAGGACCGTGCCACATGGGCTTAAACTTGCCTACCCCCAATAGTTGTTTGGCTTGATCATGTAAGAGGACCAAGTCACCCTCGATGTACAACCAAGGACAAACATACTTATCGTACTGGACCTTGACACATATTATTTTCACCTCGATAGTCGTAGAGGCATCTCGATGCTGCTCCTCAATACTCTCTAGGTGTACAAGACGTCACTCGAGACCGAAAGTGTCAGGTAGGAGCGCGACTTCCAACTTAAGAGAAGGGATTTCACATTCAATAGGTAAAATTGAATCCACATCGTATACTAAATGAAAAGGGGAAAAACTGGTGGCAGTATTGACCAAGGTTCGGTATGCCCAGAGTGCGGGATATAGCATGATGTGCCAGATGGACTTACTCTGGCTGACAATTTTTTGCAGAATGGTCTTGAGAGACTTGTTGACGGCATCTACTTGTCAATTTTCCTGGGGGTAATAAGGAGAAGAATGACCATGTATAAACCCCAGCTTAGATGCTATTTCTTCCATCACTTCATTCTGGAAGTGACTGCCATGATCGGTGACAATCTCACTCGGGACACTGAACCGAGCGATAATTTAATTGAATATGAAGGAGGCAGAAATATTCCCATCGTATTTAACTATAGGCATGGCATCAACGCACTTATTAAAGTAGTCTATGACCATGATAATGTACTGATGGCCCCCAACCAAAGTTGGGTTGTAATCCATGAAGTCCACCCCCCACTTGGTGAAGGGACAGACGATAATGACTGGGTGAAGAGGGGCTGGATGCGAGTGCATTTTCTGAGTGAACACTTGGTAGGGGTGAAACTTCTTAACTACTTCAATACAATCTTTAAATATAGTAGTCCACAAATAACCAGCTCGCAAAATGTTTTGGATTGTCGGAAGCCCCTATAGATGACCACCACAAGCCCCAATGTGGAAATCATTCATGACTGACTGGGCTTCTCTGTGAGTTAAAAAACGATGCAATATATTATCTATTCCTCCGAGATACAAAGTATCACCGACGATAGTATACTTCTTATCTTGGTATCTTACACGTTGTCGATCATCTCATGAGAGATGTTGAGCAAACTTCAAAGTTTGGAGATAGAGAACAATGCCTCCATACCAAGGGCCTGACGACGAGACAAGGAAAATGTGTTCATCTGCAAACAAATCAACATGGATAACATCCTCATATAATCCTGTAAAGTCAGATATTATCTTCGTGAAGACTAGTGATTTCTTGTATTTTGCACAAGTGAAATCGAGATCAAACTCTTGTAAAATGAAATTCCATTTATTATATTTCCCCCCTATGATACACCTGGTAAGGACATATTGAAATGGATTGACATTGGCAACCACAATAGTCTTGCAAAGTAATATATAGTGACGCAAACGTTGGACTACGTGAACAACAACCAAAGATAGCTTTTCAACGTGAGAATAATTAAGTTCAGGACCGACTAAGGTTCGAGTAAGATAGTAGATGACGTGCTCATGGAGCTCATCACTCTCCTGAACTAGAACCATACCAATAGTATCCTCAGACGCAGTGATATAAAACAAGTAATCTCTATTGTATTCAGGAGGCTTCAGTAGAGGCATCGATACCAAGGCTTTCTTCAAAGCATCGAAGGACTCTTGGGATCTCTCATCCCAGATAAAAGGGGTGACCTTCTTCAAGAGATGCGTGAAACCCTTAGTGATAGTGACATAGTTCGCTATAAACTGAAGAAAAAAGTTACCTTTCCCCTGTAAACCTTGAAGTTGTCTAATCGTGTGTGAGGGAGGAAATCAAAGTATTTCCTCAACCTTTAGTGGATATACCATGATCCCGGTCTCAGAAACTAGAAAACCCAAAAGACGACGAGACTTAACACAAAAGATGCACTTGTGAGGGTTCAGACAGATTCTATACTAACAAAATATTCAAAAAACAAGTCAAGTGTGAGTAGCGTGATACTCTCTCTTGTGAGAGTGAGCAACACGATCATCAAGGTAAGCTTCGACTATGTGCTTAAGATCGTGAAAAGAAAAATTCATGGAACGTTGAAAGGTTGCTCCGGCGTTTTTAAGGCCGAATGGCATTTTTCGGTATGCAAAAGTACCCCAAGGAAAAATACATTCCGTCTTGTGTTGATCCTCGGGTTTGATTTGAATTTGGTTATATCCTGAAAATTCGTCCATAAAAGAAAATACATCTCTTCCCGCACACTCATAGAGAATCTGATCGATGAAAGGTGTCAAGAAGTTGTCTTTAGGACATGCCTTGTTCAGGTCACGAAATTCCATACATACACGGATGGTTCCTTGCTTCTTATCCACAAGAATGGGGTTGGATACCCATTCAGTCAAGGGAACCAGGTATATGAAGCCAACATTAAGTAGCTTCTCCACCTCTGCCTTAATAGCAGGGGCCTTCTAGGATTGACAGCTCTAATACGTTGCCGAACATGTTTAGTATTCGGATAAGTTTTAATCTCATGTTCAAAAATATGAGGGTTGATTCCTGGCATATCTTCATATGACCAAGCAAATACATCTTGAAATTCCTTGAAGATTTCAGCGTAGATCAAGATTTCTTCTAGAGAACAATTTGCACCGATATTTATGTTTTCAATCTTGCTAGGGGTATGAGAGATATCAATCATGATGGTAGGAGAAATACTCGCCATGTTTCCTTCAGCATAAATTTTGTCCATATCAAGTGGAACTATGGTGTGACCGACTATCTCACTCAAAGTAGATCGAAATTTGTCTTGTTCGATTCTTTCAAGCTCTGGGAGAAAATTGGTCAATCATCACGACCTTCCCTTCGTGAGAAAAACAAAGAGTACGGAAAACAGACTATACGACGACGAACATAGCATAGGTCCAATTGCATCCTAGTAACAAGTTATAATCAAGAGGTGCATCAACTAGCTATACTTCCAACTCTACCATCTTCCCACCTAACTGGATCGGAAAGGCAGGGAGAACATCATGAGGGAGGAAGGAATGATCGTCAAAAATAGTCAACATGTTAGATGATTGGAAAGGGTTGGGGAACCGAGAGCTTTCCAACAAATCAGGGACATAAAACAAGTGACAACTCCTTCATCAACAAACGCATGTTTTATGGTATACTTTGAGTACTCCACGTGGATTTGGAAAGCCACATGGTAAGGCAAGCGAGGCTTCAGATCTATGACGTAAAACTTGATAACTTTTCAGCCACTAGGTTCTAGAGCTCCTAAAGAAGATTGTAAAGCATTCCTCTGTGAAGGACACATCTGGAGTACCTCCAAATCCGACATCGCACAAGGGGTTTGACCCAGGTCCTAAAAAATAGAGTAATTTTGGGAGGCTCTAGCATTTAGATTGTGGGTAGAGCACTTTAGTACTCCTTTCGGAATACAAGGTGGTGGCTCTGGTTTCTCAATCTGTAAAGTTGTCTCCAGAGGAGGAGGAGGATATTCTAGACCAGGAATAGCTTGTGAAGATATATAATATCAATATCAAGTGGCTACATTAACTTTTGCATCGACCATATTGATACAAAAACAGTTGCCATATTGCAACGACGGGGTTTGACTCTGTTGGCAGCCCTACATTTTTTTGTGCTTTTAAAGTGACAAATGACAATTCTTGTAGCTGCCTACCCCTCATATTGTAAATATTTCTATTCGAAGGTGACTAGTCAGTTGTAAAAAGGATGTTTTGATTCTTCATTTCATTTTTATTTCGGGTTTTCATGCTTGATTCATGACTGTAAGCATGAATCAAGCATATTGAAACTCAAGTTTCATTTTGATTTTGATCTAAGGCTTGGTCTCAAGGAGTCAATGGGATTAATCTTTTTCATTTTAAATGAGCTTATCATATACCAATGAAACACATATGATGAGTTGCTATTTGATGGTATGCTTATCTCTTTTAAAATGATATACCATTTGTTTGTTTAATATTTGTTTTATGAAAACGTATCCATATCCTAGCCTTTGCAATTTGAATGTACCCATTTCGTATCATAGGATTTAAACGCATTGGGATAGTGTCCTATATGTCGCGTTGGCTGGAAAAAAAAGAGTTGACAGGCCACTCATTTTGAGTTAAGAGTATGGGTAGTGGATGTAATCAAATCATTCATGACAAGGAGTGCTTAAACCCCATAGCCGAGACCTTCGTATGTTTGTTTTGATAGCACAGGCTCTCTGTTTATTTTCCTTTCATGGGACCTATTCAAACTTATCCCTCCTACCTATGTCATCTAAAACCACAGTGAACTCTGGTCGCCCTTTGTTTCCATCCGTTCAAACCCTTATGGCCCCCGTTGTCCGAGTTGAGCCAAATGGATCCCAAACTTTGCTACTGTGTGGTGACGCGAGTGAAGACCTTAAAATTTAGGGTTGGGTTGTGTTTCTCAAGAAATTCCAGGGTTATAACTTACAAGTGGCCCAAGAGTTCTCCCTTACATTCGATGGACGCAGAGCCAAAGTGAGAAATATTCAATTGGAAATCACAGAGGAATTTATGAGTGAGGCAACAGACCTCCCCCTCACCGGCCAAAAATGGTTTAAAAATTCAAAGCTGGACGAGGTACCATGGAGTCTGTTCGTGACCTCCCGAAAAATTCAATGTTGTGACAAAGGTATGCCACTCTCTCTATTGAAGGATAGGTGGCATGGTTTATTGGCAATGTTAAGGCAATTTGTTACTTGTGAAGGCCGCTACGGCCTCGTCTTCCTTTACCACATAAGGTTACTCATGCATTTTATCGGTTTCCAATTAAACATGCCATTTTACTTATTAAGGAGCTTGTATAAAATGTCAAAGAGATATAAAAGGCAGAAATTGGATTCTAGCTTATTTCTCCATGGGTTGATTAAATTACTGTTAGTCCATCATCTAAAACTACTCGGTGATGATTGGGATGCTTTCATAACTTTCAATGGATTCGTTATAGTAAACCCTATAGAGACTCTTGTGGTTGATAAAACTATGCTAGAGAAGCCTCTTTTTCCCTCCAGTGATAGGCCAGTTTTCTTATGTGAAAACCCTTGTGAAAGGGCTATGCCCGATTAGTCTGTGTGTGAGCAACAGGATGTCAGCTCCAAGATTGTTAAAATTCCTGAGTGTGAACAAGTTGTCGACCCTAACCTTAAAATAAAATCCACCAATGGAAACCCTTCCAAACAGTTAAAGAAAAATCGAGAGATGCAAGATTTTAATAACAAGAGGGTTGGAAGACTAATTTCGAGGAGCCTACAAAATAGATCAAAAGCTCATGTGAGCTCGATCGAATCGATTGAGGTCCATGAGAGCTCTGATTCTGAGATTGAAAAATTCTGGGCAGTTGAAGACCTAAATCACTCTAAACTGGATCTTAGTCAAGCTTTCAATTATGTGAATAAATTGCAACCATGTCTGAAGCACAACAAGGATTTTCCAGGAATTAAACTCGGTCAAAGGTCGACCGTGGATAGTGGTAGTGTTTTAACGCACAGTCATGTGCTTCGTCAACCATTTGTCCCTACTGTAAATTGTGAAGTGTGTTTACATTGGATAATTCTGTATTACACAGACATTCCTGTCCTTCAAGAAAAGCTCAAGGCTCTTACAGCTCAAAACTGCTCATTAACAATTGAAAACCACGAGCTCAAGATCAATGCACAAAGGCAAGGAAAATGCTTGAAAATGACTGGCAATATCATAATAAAAAACGTTGATAATGTCGAGGCTATGATCAACTCTGAGATTTTATGATTTGAATTTGGTTATCAGTTGAATGGTAAGATTGGTTTTTATCTTATTTATGCTTTTATTGTTATTTTTCTAATTAATATAGAGTGATTTAGATTTATGTTGTCAATAATAAGACTGACTACGGAATCGAGAGATTCTCTAGCCAATTCAATTCTCATATAAAATTTAGAAAATTTTAGTTAAATAAACATCTAATTTTCTTATTTCGTTTTCTTTCAGGATAGAATGTATCTTGTGGTGATCTCATAAGATGGAGAATTGCTAGACTTGGTTAATTAGTCACTTCTTTTGTCTTATTACGTAAATCAAAACAAAACTTGTATAATTTTGAATATACTGTTTGATATTGAGTGGCTTTTTAGACCCTCTATCTTTGTAACTTTTAGATACTTTTGAGATATGATCCTATCTTAGAAGATATGATGCTTAGCTTACCTGAACTCTTTAAATACTCCATATTTTGTAAAAGAGGACATCTTGGCTGAGACAAAAAGATGGACAATTAATTCCAGAACCTAATGAAACAACATTCATGCATTTTGGATTTAGCCTCTTGTTTATTAATGTTGTCAATTATGTTTTGTTAATGTTGCTACATATATAGATCTGAAATATTTAGATTAGATCTATGATATGTTGGATTGTTATATTAAATACCATCTATAATTTTCTTCTCAAAATATAAATGCTGTCATCATATTTTCAGATAAAACGATAGGGTTTATCTTTCAATTTTAATTGAAAAAAGTAATGTACAGGTTACTTTCATATTTATCTTATAGTAATCATGTATAATTATGATATCACAGGTTTATGGTTGTGTCTCCGCTTCAGTCATTAAAACCCAAACTGCCATCACATGTTTTGGATTTATTTAGAACAGTCTTAAGATTCATTGTAGGTTTCCCTCTTGGACGCGGTAGTTGGACGTTCTCTACTCATGAAGATTCTTGGGTACACATCACTAACTCACTAACATGTTAGCTCATTTGTATTTTTTTGTCATTTACTTATCACTGAAACTTGAATGTATGGTTCAACTTTTGACTATCCACACATTTATGTTTCATTGTATTTTCCCCATATTAGTTTAGATTTATAAAGGAAAAACAAAAAATATTTTTTATGTTCTTTCTTTATCTGCTTCCTAGAAGCAATCATTTTTCACATTGATTTTCGTAAGTTTCAATTAAAACTTGCAGTTTGTAAATCGTGTACATAAGTAAGATTTGTAAATTTTCTACTTAAATATATCTACAACAGTTACATTATACATATGTACATATATATAGTGATTAGTAATTAGTTAGTTATTTCATTTCTTTTATTTGTTTCTTTTAGGACTTTTAGATTGGCTAACGGAGCCATTAAACCTGTTGGAATGAGTTACACCAAACGGCTTAGGTTATTTAGACAACCCCAGACCAGACTCGTTCTTCCAGTTGATGGATGGTCAATTTTTCTTGCCAACAAATGGTGCTAGAAGGAGGGAATGAATACAATTGATGGCACATGGAGGTCGCAAAACTCCACCCCCACACACTCTCTCCCCTTTAGTAACACGTAGTCGCTCAGAAAAAAATGTTACTTCTGAAACACCAACTACCTCGAACGAAAATCCTGAGATTCCCATTAAGCCAGTGACACCAAATCCTCAAGGGGGTGACATACAAGAAATTGTTCGTCGGTCACTCTTAAGGACACACAGTGCTTTGGCCCATATCAAAAAACCTAGTAGGCCTCTCAATCAACCTTTAGATTTCTTGGATATCTGAGAGAAACTTGAAGGCACTGGTTTACATTTAGATCCTTTAGGAGATAATACCACAGATCCTTACCATACCCCTACTCTTGGAGCCGAAGGATTTGGTATTCCACCATCCCCACCTCATTCATCTCCTTCCTCTTCAGGAGGAGATCCATCTGACGAAGACAGTTCTTCATTTGAACCACCTTAGCCTTCGACACCACCTACACCCATGGAAAACCAAAACAATCACGCCAGACCTTGGCTCGATCAAGATGTCGTGGCTTTACGTGGACCCCAACACCTTTTACCAAAACACCCAGAGAAATGGTTACCTAAGTTCGATCTAGATTCACATAAATAAAATCATGCTAGCCATTAGACTCCGAAGTGTAGAACATGAAGATGTAGTATGTATACTTTTTCCTTACATGTTTGATGGTAATGCCTCTACATGGTATTTCGCCCAACAACCTCACACCATTGTATCTTGGGACAGATTCAAGACCTGTTTCCTAGAGAAGTTCAGAGATGATAAATCTCTGGAAGTCTTAGTCATGGAACTTTCCATCTTAAAGATGACCCCTAAGGAGAAATTAAAATATTTTAACCAAAGGTTCCTCATGTTAAAAAACCGAATCCCCACTGATTCAATGCCCGTAGAAAACCTTATTGTGGCATATTACACTAAAGCTCTACACAATAATATAGCAATTTGGGTTAAAATGTCTAAGAAGTCAACGTTACTGGAAGCCTTCAAGGAGGCGAGCCAAATCGAAAAAGATATTTTGAGCTTGAAAGATAATATTAGTAATGAGGCAGAAATAACCCCATATTCTAAGAAGAAAATATAAATTCTTCCTAGGCCTCCCCAAACCAAAACCCAATCAGAAACCTCAGACTTAGAAAATTTACAAAAGGTTGTCCAAAAATGATCGAATCAAGTTGTAGACTTGAGGATATTGGCTGAAGAAGCATCTTCGAGCAAAGGAAGTTACAAAACTCTTTTCAGAAAACATTTTCCCCCCAACCGACCGAATCTGACCCCTGAGGGTCTAAATTTTGAAATCTTGCAATATGCTCTGCAGACTATCCTTGAAGCACATGATAACTTAGTTGCCCTTGAGAATTCTAAAGACGTGGTTCAATAAGAAATAGATGAAGAAGAGGAGTCATATCCCAATATCTACGGACATTTTTCAAGCCAATTTTGAAACTGCCCATCCTTACAACACTAGAAGCAAAACTCAGAGTAAATCCTCTTCCGAAATAAGTACTAATGTGCCTCTGAAAAAATTTAAACAATTTGAAACAAAACATAATTTAGCAACCCCAATTTTAGAGTATGATTTGATTGAAGACCTAAAGAAACTTAGAGCTAATATTTATGTTTACGAACTTTTGAAATTCCCTCTTCTTCTGCAGAAAATGCTTCAGAACATTGCAGAAAATAGTAAAAAAAACAACCTGAACAACAAGAAAAATTCATAAATCAGTTCTAAAACAACTCAAAAGATCCCTGCTAAAACAATGCCTGAACCCCTAAATAAAATGGATCTCATTGAAAAAACTGTATCAAATTTAGATAAAGTAATTTCAGGGACAACCGCTAAAAATCAACAGAATTTTGTTGTTAATACTCGCAAAAATGTCCGACCTTTCTTACTAACTTTTGAAATTTTCAATAGAAATGTACATAATTGCATGGTATATTTTGACGCATCATCAAATGTGATTCCCTTGTCGGTTTGCCAAAAAATTAATGCTGAAGTTCAACCTTCTATTCTTAAAATCATTCAGCTCGATCAGATGAATTTTAAGGTAATTGGTGAACTAAAGAACGTGCTCGTTAGGTTATCTTCTAATTCTAAAGTTCACCAGATTATTGACATCATTGTTTTTGACATCCCCAAGGCCTATGGTTTATTTTTGAGTAGGGATTGGTCCAAGCAACTACATGGGTACTTTGCAACATATTGGTCTCATTTGTGGCTACCAGAAAATGGAAAGACAAACAAAATTAGGATTAACCGTGAATGTTACCTCAAGAACACCATGACGGATTTGAATGATGCTAATGAACCATTTAATGTTTCCACTAATTCACTTGAAATGCAGGGAATGAACACCGTCTTCGATAACTTCATGGCTGAAACCTCCCCCATCATCGATTCAGAACAACAGTCAGAGCTCATGACATGTACTCAGTCAACAGCTTTACCGAATGTGCCAAACACTGCCGATGAAGCTCAGATATGGTCACTTTACTTCGATGGATCCAAATCCAAAGGAGATGGTGCAGGATGTGTACTCATTGACCCGGCAGGTAATAAAATTTTTATCGCGTGTTGGCTAGAGTTTGAATGTACCAACAACACCGCCGGATACGAGACACTTTTGCAAGGACTCAAGAAAGTTGTAGATATGAATGTAAAGAACTTAATGGTATTCATTGATTCATAAATTGTGGTTAGGCAGGTAAGAAAGTCCATACATTGCCTATCACCACACCTGAAAAGTTACCAAACTGAGGTATGTAATATAATGCACAATTTTTTTGCATTTAACATCAATTCCATTCCTAGATTAAGCAATTCTGAGGATAATTTATTGGCTAACGTCGCTTCTAAACTTTTTCCTGCAGAAGGTTTTTCTCCGAATGCATTTTGGATTGAGATATTGTTTAGACCATCCATCCCAGACAACATCACTAATTGGAGAGTGTTTGATGATGATCAACAGATCATCAACTTCTTGCATATGGAGGATACCTTCCAAGGTGCAATTATCGATGAAGGCACTCACGATGAAAACCTATGCAATTTCATGGGAATATCAGAACCGAGGTCTCCCAAATCAACATCTGATCTGGTAAACTCTATTCCTAAATCCATGGTAAGACTAGAGAAGTTTTATGATTTGCATGATAAATTCAGAAAATCGGTAAATTGTAAAACAAATAGTTCTTCCTTGAATCATGAGAAAGTAAATCTAGGGACTAAAGATAATCCACAATATATCAATCTGGGAATGGGATGCTCCGAGCAAGAGCGGTCCTCTTTTATAAAATTGATTAGGGAATTCAAGGATGTCTTTTCTTGGACATACGATGATTTGAAAACTTTTGACCCTAATATAATACAACATATCACCCCCATGAAACCCCAAATTCAACCTTTTCAGCAGAAGATGAGAAAGATGCATCCTAAGTTGGAACCAACAGTCAAGAAAGAACTAAATAAATTATTGAATGCAAAGATAATCTTCCCAGTAAGACACACACAATGGGTGTTTAATATGGTTCCTGTAAGGAAGAAAAGTGGTGAAATTCGACTCTGTGTCGATTTTCGTAACTTGAACTGAGCGTTTGACAAAGACAATTATCCTATTCCTCCAATGGAACAAATTCTTCAACAGGTATCTGGTTTCGAAAGACTATCACTGCTAGACGATTTTTCGGGATACAACCAGGTCCTCATGTCTCCCCCAAACTAGTTAAAAACCACTTTTCATACCCCATGGGGTACTTACACCTACAGGAAAATGTCTTTTGGGATTATAAATGTCAGGGCCACTTTTCAGAGAGCAATGGATATTTCTTTTTGTGGTCTCATAAATCAATCTGTAGTGGTCTATCTTGATGACATTACTGTTTTCTCCAAAAACAAGAAAGATCACTTATCTCACCTTAGTTCTATCCTAGAACGATGTCGCAAGTATGACATATCTCTCAACCCTAAGAATTCTATCTTTGTAGTGGAACAAGGAAAACTTCTTGGATTCATAATATCCAGTGATGGGATGATCATCAATCCTGAAATAACTCAATCCATTGCCAAACTTCCTCCCCCCTCCTCCAAAAAATCTATGCAATCTTTTTTAGGCCAGATCAATTTTGTTAGAAGGTTTGTCCCAAGTTTCTCAGAAATGGTAAGGTCATTGCAAAACTTAATTAAAAAGGATTTTCAGTATCATTGGGGACCACAGGAAAATCAAGCTTTTGATTCCATCAAAAAATCCATACTGGAAGACCCTTCGTTGATGAGTCTTGATTTCTCACAAGATTTCACTTTTTATACTTTCGCCTCTGACCAATATTATGTTGTTGTGTTGACCCAAAAGAACACTGAAAGTAGTAAAATCCCCATTGCCTTCATGAGCATAGCCTTTAAAGGAGAAGAGATTAACTACCCGACTATAGATCAACATGCTTATGTAGTTTTCAAAGCAGTGAAACATTTCCAATCATATTTGCTGAAATCCAAAACTAAAGTCATTGTGCCTTATCCTACTGTCAAAAACTTGTTAGTACAAAAGGAATTGGGTGAAAAATGGGCAAACTGGATGACATTGTTACAAGAGTATGACCTAGAAATTATCTCTTCACAAATTGTCAGAGGTCAAGGTCTATGCAAACTAGTGACTGATTCAGTTGAAGAGCGACAAAGTCAAATTAATGTCTTAATTGTAAATCAGCATAGTGAAAATCAGATCTGTTGTACACAAATTGTTGCTAATTCTTGGTTTGATGATATTAAGTTTTATCTAACACACGGTTCTTCTCCTCACTATCTCGATCCAAAAAAGAGAAGAGTGTTAAGACTAAAATTTGCACCTTTCCAGCTGGTAAATGACATATTATTCCGTAAAATTTTTGATAATGTCCTCATGCGTTGTTTGGAATGAAATGAAGCAGAGAAAGTATTATCTAAACTACGTGTAGGTGATGCTGGTGGGCACTTTGTTGGAGACACCATTGTTCACAAAGTATTAAGAGCTGGGTACTATTGGCCCACGTTGTTCAAAGATGCCCATGCATTATGTCATAAATGCATAATCTGCCAAAAGGTTATTGGACGAGTACAAAAGGCAACATTCCCTTTGCATCCTGTTTTGGTAGATTCACCTTTTCAGCAGTGGGGTCTTGACATCATAGGGTTGATTAACCCCACTTCCTCATAGCAGCATAAATACATCATTACAACAACGAATTATTTTACTAGATGGTCTGAGGCTGCACCACTAAAAGTGGTAAACACTAATCAGGTAATATCTTTCCTTAACTCAAACAACATTACTAGATTCGGTATTCCTGAGTATTTGGTCTTGGATAATGCTTCCTACTTTTCATCCCTCGATATGAGTGTTTTTTCTTTAGAAAAGGGGATCAAACTAAAATATTCTGCCAGCTATTACCCCCAAGGAAACGGCTTAGTATAATTGAAAAACAAAAACCTGATCAATATCATCAAGAGGATAGTTTCTAAAAACCACAAGAACTAGCACAACACGCTTTTTAATGCACTCTGGGCTAATAGGGAGACTCCAAAAACCTTTGTTGGTAATCCTCCTTTCTTTCCCATCTACGAAAGAGAAGCAATTTTCCCTCCTCATGTCCTGCTTCCCTCTCTGCAATTATTGCAGAAAGTTCAGGAAGAGGATTTTCCTCCTCTTGAAAGTTGAATTAATGCTTTGTCGAAACTAGAGGAAGTAAAAGCACAAGCAAAAGAGAGACTAGATCAGCATCAACATATTGTGAAAGGTTGGTTTGATTCAAACTCTACTTTGGATAGAAACTTAGAGATGGGAGATTTGATTCTCAAGTGGGATAAACCTCACGAAGGGAAAGGAGAACACACCAAGTTCCATAACCTATGGTTGGGGCCCTTCGTAATCGCTGAAAATCTATGTCCCAACTCTTTCTGCCTATAGAATTCAGAGGGATAGTCAGACACCTTCCTGGTGAATGGCCAAGCTCTCAAGAGGTATTTTTTGTGATAATTCCAGATCCACCTTTTGTACATATTTTTCTATTTTGATTTATTTTTATTTTCTGATTTTGGTTCTTTTCATTTTGTTTGTTTTCACTATTTCCTGGTTAAACTTATGTCTATGTCACCTTTTAGTTCGTCAAGGGAAACCAGAATGCATCATTGTGAAGAAACTGTTAAGGTCTTTTCAAGAGCATCAATGTTGTGAATTGCTGGAACATAGACTGGGTAAAAGAAAAAATTATGTTCGAAGCAGGTTCCTTGGTCTCACTTTATAATTATGAGCAGACACAACCATCTTTAAAGCTTTTTACATTGTCCCTGCTTTTAAAGAAAGAGACTCAAGTATGCCTTCCTGTCCTCGAAAAATTAGTTTCATTAGAAAACTAATTTTAGATCATAATGAAGTTTATCAAGCACAAAAGTTAAAGGCTGGAAAATAACAAGTGTTCTAAAGACTGAAATTTTTCAGCATCACCCTGCTCTTTTGAATATCTTTAAATTTATATAAGATTGTAAATAATTTCTCAAGAGTTGTGGGAAGTGTTTGTAAACCCATCGGGATACTGAACAGGTCTACTGGTAGTGGGTAAATGCATGCATGATGCCAAGACAACTTCGTCGGGGTACTGAACAGGCCTGCTAGCAGCGAAGCAATGTCAAGTTGAAGAAAATTATCAGGTATAAATTTTGATATTGGCCTTAAGTATCATTCATTTTGAATTGAAATTTCTTGGATATGGTAGAGGCATTAGAGTGGGTTAATTGACATCCCTGCCAAGGCTATGGATGCCTGCTGGCAACAGTGGCCCTGTCAATAGTATCGAAGCCATTGAATTGAACATCGTTGCTCTCATAGTTAAAATTTGTCACCGTATTTCATTTGAACAGGAATATATCTTAAGATGAACTGTGTAATGATTGTTGAGATGCTTGATGTCCTTCAACTATGCTTTGATCTGTAATCATTCTAAGCAGTCCTAACATGAACTCATCGGTGATGCATAGATAACTGTTTCTCCCAGAAAGTCGCCATTATTGGCAGCCCTACATTTGTTTGTGCTTTTAAAGTGACAAATAACAATTCCTGTAGTTGCCTACCCCTCATCTTGTAAATATTGCTATTTGAAGGTGACTAGTTGGTTGTAAAAAGGATGTTCTGATTCTTCATTTCATTTTTATTTCACGTTTTCATGCTTGATTCATGACTGTAAGCATGAATCAAGAAAATTGAAACTCAAGTTGCATTTTGATTTTGATCTAAGGCTTGGTCTTAAGGAGTCAATGGGATTAATATTTTTCATTTTAAATGAGCTTATCATATACCAATGAAACACCTATGATGAGTTGTTATTTGATGGTATGCTTATCTCTTTTAAAAAGATATACCAATATTTTGTTTAATATTTGGTTTATGAAAACGTATCCATATCCTAGCCTTTGCAATTCAAATGTACCCATTTTGTATCATAGGATTTAAACACATTGGGATAGTGTCTTGTATGTCGTGTTGGATGGAAAAAAAAGAGTTGACAAGCCACTCATTTTGAGTTAAGAGTCTGAGAAGTGAATGTACTCAAATCATTCATGACAAGGAGTGCTTAAACCCCATAGCTGAGACCTCTGTATGTTTTTTTTGATAGCACGGGCTCTCTGTTTATTTTCTTTTCATGGGATACGTTTAGACTTATCCCTTCTACCTCTGTCATCTAAAACCACAGTGAACTCTGGTCGCCCTCTGTTTCCATCCGTTCAAACCCTTATAGCCCCCATCGTCCGAGTTGAGCCGAATGGCTCCCAAACTTTGCTATTGTGTGATGACGCGAGTGAATACCTTAAAAGTTAGGGTTGGGTAGTGTTTCTCAGGAAATTCTAGGGTTATAACTTACAAGTGGCCCAAGAGTTCACCTTTAAATTCGACGGATACAGAGCCCAAGTGGGCGATATTCAATTGGAAATCACAGAGGAATTTCTGAGTGAGGCAACCGGCGTCCCCCTCACCGGCCAAAAATGGTTTAAAAATTCAAAGATGGAAGAGGTACCATGGAGTCTGTTCGTCACCTCCCAAAAAATTCAATGTTGTGACAAAGGTATGCCACTCTCTCTATTGAAGGATAGATGGCATGGTTTATTGGCAGTGTTAAGGGAGTTTGTTACTTGTGAAGGTCGCTACAGCCTCGTCTTCCTTTACCACATAAGTTTACTCATGCATTTTATCGGTTTCCAATTAAACATGCCATTTTACTTATTAAGGAGCTTGTATAAAATGTCAAAGAGATATAAAAGGAAAAAATTGGATTCCAACTTATCTCACCATGGGTTGATTAAGTTACTGTTAGTCCATCATATGAAACTACTAGTTGACGATTGGGATACTTTCGTAACTCGCAATGGCTTCATTACAGTAAACCCTGTAGAGACTCCTATGGTTGATAAACCTATGCTAGAGAAGCCTCTTTTTCCCTCTAGTGATAGGCCAATTTTCTTGTGTGAAAACCCTTGTGAAAGGGATACGCCCAATCAGTCTATGTGTGAGCAGTAGGATGTCAGCTCCAAGCTTGTTAAAATTCCTGAGTGTGAACAAGTTGTCGACCCTAACCTTAAAATAAAATCCACTAGTGTAAACCCTTCCAAACAGTCAAAGAAAAATCGAGACATGTGAGGGTTTAATAACAAGAGGGTTGGGAGACTAATTTCGAGGAGCCTATGAAATAGATCAAAAGCACATGTGAGCTCGATCGAATCGATCGAGGTCCATGAGAGCTTTGATTCTGAGATTGAAAAATTCCTAGCAGTTGAAGACCCAAATCACTCTAAACCGGATCTCAGTCAAGCTTTTGATTATGTGAATAACTTTCCACCATGTTTGAAGCACAACAAGTATTTTCCAGGAATTAAAATTAGTCAAAGGCTAACCGTGGATAGTGGTAGTGTTTTAACACACAGTCATGCCCTTCCTCAACCATTTTCCCCTGCTGTAAATTGTGAAGTGTGTTTACATTAGATAGGTTTGTATTACACATACATTCCCATCCTTCAAGAAAATATCAAGGCTCTTACAACTCAAAACTGCTCATTAACAATTGAAAACTACGAGCTCAAGATCAATGCAGAAAGGCAAGGAAAACGCTTGAAAAGGACTGGCAATATCATAATAAAAACCGTCAATAGTGTCGAAGCTGTGATCAACTCTGAGATTTTGTGATTCGAATTTGGTTATCAGTTGAATGGTAAGATTGGTTTTTATCTTATTTATTCTTTTATTGTTATTTTTCTAATTAATATAGAGTGATTTAGATTTATGTTGACAATAATAAGATTGGCTACAAAATCGAGAGATTCTGTAGCCAAGTCAATTCTCATATAAAATTTGGAAAATGTTAGTTAAATAAACATCTAATTTTCTTATTTCATTTTCTTTCAGTATAGGATTTATCTTGTGGTGATCTCATAAGATGGAGCATTGTTGGACTTAGTTAATTAGTCACTTATTTTGGCTTATTCTATAAATCAAAACAAAACTTGTATAATTTTGAAGATACAGTTTGATATTGAGTGGCTTTTTAGACCCTCTATCTTTGTAACTTTTAGATCCTTTTGAGATATGGTCCTATATTAGAAGATAGGATGCTTAGCTTACCTGGACTCTTGAAATACTCTGTATTTTGTAATAGAGGACATCTTAGCTAAGAGCAAAAGATGGATGATTAATTCCATAACCTAATGAAACAACATTCATGCATTTTGTCTTTAGCCTCTTGTTTATTAACGTTGTCATTTATGTTTTGTTAATGCTGCTACATTTATAGATCTGATATCTTTAGATTAAATGATCTATGATGTGCAGGATGGTTATATTAAATACCATCTATAATTTTATTCTCAAAATATAAATGTTGTGATCATATTTTCAGTTAAAACGATAGGGTTTATCTTTGAATTTTAATTGAAAAACGAAATGTACAGGTTACTTTCAGATTTATCTTATAGTAATCATGTATAATTATGAGATCACAAGTTTATGTTTGTGTCTCCGCTTCAGTCATTAAAACACAAAATGCCAACACATGTTTTGGATTTATTTAGAACAGTCTTAAGGTTCATTGCAGGTTTCCCTCTTGGACGTGGTAGTTGGACATTATCTACTCATGCAGATGCTTGGATACACATGAATAACTCACTAACAGGTTAGCTCATTTGTATTTTTTTGTCATTTACTTATCACTAAAACTCAAATGTATGGTTCAACTTTTGACTATCCAGACATTTATGTTTCAATGTATTTTTTCCATATTAGTTTAGATTTATAAAGGAAAAACAAAAAATATTTCGTATGTGCTTTCTTTATCTGCTTCCTATAAGCAATTATTTTTCACATTGATTTTCGTAAGTTTTGATCAAAACTTGTAGTTTGTAAATCGTGTACATAAGTAAGATTTGTAAATCTTCTACTTAAATTTATCTACAACAGTTACATTATACATATGTACATACATATATATATATATAGTGATTAGTAATTAGTTAGTTATTTCATTTCTTTTATTTGTTTCTTTTAGGACTTTTAGATTGGCTAACGGAGCCATTAAACCTGTCGGAATGAGTTACACCAAATGGCTTGGGTTATTTAGACAACCCCGTACCGGACTCATTCTTCTAGTTGACGGATAGTCAATTTCGCTCGCCAACAGACTCCCATTGGCCGCATTTCTATCATTTGAGGAGCTCGAGGCCATGTGATGATTATGTGGGAATGGATGTGTCAGCACGACGAGCAGTGGAGATAATAGCCTCGCAGCTTCTACAAGTTTGGGGCATAAGTGGGTAAGGTGATCATCTATGCAAAGTTTACAAGGAAACTTCACCTTACATTTTTCTTGTTTTCCCTCTCCAACATTATTATTCATCTTCTCATTATTTTTATTGTCCTTGGCTTTATTACCATTTTTCCCACCCTTACAATTATTACATCCTTTCTTCTTATTCCCTCCTAGTTGTTGGTTACCATTTGGGTTCGCCGACAATTGCACAGAGTGTACATCTGCCGAATGAGTGGGGTTTGAAGACACAGATGAAGCTGACCCTCCTGCATAATGGTTTAGGGACAACTCTTTTATATGGCTTGTCACCGAGTCTGCAGACTTTACATTGGCTACAACTACAATGCCATCGACATGAGGTCCGGGCTTTTGTCTTGGGTCGTAAGTTTACCATGGTGCATCCGAAAGAAGGTGGTACAACATCCCAGACTAAGCATATATCAATTCTAACTGCTGGGCTCTAAAGATCTCTTCCTCTTCAGTGGTAATCCTGGAAGTAGCAACATCCTTCGAGATAGGAGCATGCAAGGACTTAAGGAACCATTCTAAAAGAAAGGTTGGGGGTATAGGGGTATTAATCAACCTCTTCCATCTAGGCCACTCCTGGATATGATTTGAGATATGAGTGGCGGTGTCCTGGCGTAAAGTCAAAAAAAGTTCTAGGCCAACATCATAATGAATGGGCAACTGGAAGTGGTTAAGGAAGACCAAAACCAACTGAATAAAAGTCCCATATGCCCTGCTAGGTAGCTCAATATACCATTTTGCAGCAACTTCAATGAGGCTACGTTGAAATAGTCTTAATCGAATAGAATCATCATTAAGGAAAATCGATGAGCACCAAAGGTGAAAGGTAGTGACATGATCACCATGATCCTCTCCATTCTTACCTTCGAACTTTGGGATGTCCGAAGGAAGTTTGGTGGGGACAGGGGGCCATGTAGGATCATGACTCATAGGGTCATTCATTAACTTAGACAAGTCTGGCATATTAAGCATGACCAGAAAAGGGAGACGGGGTTGCGACATATGGCCCCAATCTCTCGAGAAATATTGTGCTTGAGTAACTACAGGCCATCCAAGGTTTTGGTAAACACCATGGCCCTATCCGGGATTATAAGGCCCTCCTCCAGGATGATTCATAAATGGTTGGTTGGGCATCATTCCAGCAGGAATGTTCTGTTGGGGGTTATAGAAATTGTCCCCAGCCAGATTGGATCTGGGTTGGGGGTTACCCAAAGCATGAAACTGACCTCCTCCGAGTGGGAATCCAGAGGATAGAGGTGGATTCGTCATGCCAAAAGTATTTGTCGGAATCTTCACCGAGGAGGTAGGGGTATAGGACGGAACTTGAGCTAAATCTTGTCTGCCAGGTTGGTTACTCCACCCAGAGGTAAGAGGATTAGAGTTGGGGTTAAAAGCAAGAATGTCTCCCATATTAGGAGTTGTTTGAGGGATTTGAGAACCACCAAATGAAAAACGAGTGTAAGGAGGTGTATTTCCCTCAAGCCCAATGCTAGAATTAGGGCCAACAGCTGGGATGGAGTTCAAAAAATATGAAGTGAAGTTGGGCATGTTGTGGGCACAAGGGAGAACCCAAGGTTCATCTCTAACAGTGCACCAAGAATCCCTAAATACTGGCCCTTTCAGAAACACCTGCGAAGCAGATGCAGTCTCACTCGAAGTAGAAATAGGGGGTTGCAAGACATAAGTGTCTACAACCAGAGGAAATGCAAGTGGATCCAAGGAAACAATACACAACAACCTAGTTATTCTTACCAAGCATAAACCTACTTCGCACAGTTTTATTCCAGATCTAACATAGTCATGCAATAACAGAATAACATAATACAAAAGAACACAAAATCAACCACAGAGACACAAAATATACGTGGTTCACCCAATTACGTAATAAAACATAGAAAAATATTATGTAAAAAGATATTAAGTTATGCTCCCAAGTCCCCATCAAAGTAGTGTAATGCGATACATGTTAGAGGCAGGGAAAGTGGACAATGAAGTAAGAAGAACTAGATTTTGAAGTAAAGAACAAGAGACACAGCGCCACTGGACATTGAAGGAGAGCACAGGATGGATACATTTAATTGTAGGAACTCATCGAGTAGATTATATATGTTGTTCAAGGGCCTTGTTGAAATATTTCAGTAGATCTATTTGTTGAAGTTACAAAAGCCCCAAATTGAGCAGAATTTCATCTACGTGCACTTACTGAACATTCCCATGAAAGGCAGTGAATTGGTGAAAAATATGTGAGAAAACCAACCGTTTGAGTATTTTTCATAACCTCAGATGTGCCTCTCAAATCGACCAGTTGGAGAAGATCTCTGACTGCCTCCAGTATTAGATGTCTTCCAACATGTTCCTTGAGGTGAATAATCTCGTAGCAGAGCGGAAGGGCTTTCTTCATTTTTACGGTTTGCGGCCAATGGATGAGAACCAAAAGAATGAAACAATTTTAAAACGTGTGCTACCAAATGGTGAGAAGAATAAAACAATTTCAAATCATTTTTATATCTTGAAAGGAACTTTGTTTGCACTTATTGTATTGTTTAAATTAGGTAAGTGTTTCCATTTTTGAAATGGTGTGTAACTAGCACTAACATCTTTCAATCTAGTACTAGCAAGAAGGTAAGCGTTTCGATTTATTCAAATCATTTTGATATCCGGAAGGGCACTTTGTTTGCACTTACTATATTATTGAAAGGCACTTTGTTTGCACTTACTGTATTATTGAAAGGCACTTTGTTTGCACTTACTGTATTATTTAAATTTAATGAACGTTCCATTGACATATCAAAAAATCTTATGAACCACCTTATTCCTATTTCAATGCAAGTTTTGGAGACAATGTGGGAGAATATGATTCATAAGAAGTATCTTGAGTTTCAATTTCAGAATGCTAAGGTTATTTGGCACGAGATTCATGATTTCAGCAACAAAAAATGTGTTTGATTGGTTTCCCACCTACAAAATTTCCACTGGATCTTATTGATGTGTGAATCACAGGTGCAAGCAAAATGAAAGAATTTGCAAATTGCAAGAAAAATGTAAGAATCTGCAAATTGATCTGAAGGTGATAGGAAACACTTTGCATGGTGAGCTTCAATCGGTGTGGGAGAGTGACATGAATAAATGGGGAATCGATATCAGATTATCACAAAGGACTTATTAAATGCTTGGAGGCAATCACCTCTAATTTCTTGATTGTTGCAGAGGGTCAATGCCATAGTTGTTTTTCCAACACCTCCCATATCGTGCACCCCAACAACGGACATCTCTCTGGAGCAAAGTCCTCATCAGATTCAAAATTTGTTCTTCTAACCCCACTTCCGGTCATAACTACAAGGAGCCTCAAAGTTTCTATGTAGATTAAGGGGTAATGGTAATTAGTTAAGAATTCTATCTTTTAGAAATTACCA
>JZKD02S1707101.1:100904-117409 GCA_000966675.3 Picea glauca
CTCCACGGATGGGTGGTTCACCCCCATCCCTCATTAACTCATGAGGAGCCTCTTCACCTACCATCCTGTTGAGTAATTCATTTTGGGGCTAGCGAGCCGCTCTTGGTTCTCTCGGCTAGTGAAGACCAAATATGGTTTGGTTCAGTGGAAGTTAACGCCACCATTCCAGGTGCCTTCCACCACCTTTATTTAGCCATCGTGGTCTCTTTTTCAGTACATCCCCCTCTCAATAGTTATATATATATATTCATAACATTATTTACATTCATGGACCTTTTACTAAGGTCCATTCAAAATCACACATTCTCATCTTTAAGTTTGCCACAGTTCTTGGCCAGCATAATCATTTTTACAGACTGGGGGAAACAGGGTGTTACAATTCCCTCCCCCTAAAAGGAACATCATCCTCGATGTTCTATATATCAATCTGACATGTATGTACAAAGGTAAACAAAATCAGATATGCCTGTTTCATGGCATCCTCCATTCCCCATGTAGCCTCATCTGGGCCAAAATGTCTCCACTGCACCTTGACCTATGCAATGGTTCGGTTCCAGATTGGGGTTTCCTTTCTGTCCAGTATGCATTGAGGTTCTGGTAGGAATTCTATCTCTGGTTCCACCTGGATCACAGACCAGTCAATTATATGATTAGAATCATGTACATATTTCTTCAGTAATGAAACATGGAAAACATTATGTGCTTTTACTATGGGAGTAAGTGCTAGCCTATAGGCTACAGGTCCCACTCTATCTAGAACCTCAAAGGGTCCACAGTACCGAGGTGTCAAATTGGCACAAGCTCCCATTTTTAGGGAACTCTTCCTAGGCCTAACTCTGAGATATACATGATCTCCTGTCTTGAACTCTCTTGGAGTTATCTTTTGGTCGGCATAACTTTTATGTCGGTTCTGAGCGACCTTCAGGTTTTGTTTTATCTGAGTCACTTGTTGTTCCATCTCTTTCAACATGTCGGGTCCAAAAGAAATTTTTTTTACGGGATTACTCCAACTGACAGGAGCGTTGCACAGCCTACCATAGAGGACTTCGAAGGGACTCATCTTTAAGGATTCTTGGTAGCCGTTATTGTAGACGAATTCCACCAGTGACAGGTAGTCTTCCCACTTATTGGGTTGATGCATTACATGCATTCTTAACATGTCTTCTAGTATTTGGTTCACTCTTGTTGTCTATCTGTCAGTTTGAGGGTGATAGGTGGTGCTAAACAACAACTTGGTCTCTAAACCAACCATTAGTGACTTCCAAAAGTTGGAAGTAAATTTAGTGTCTCTGTCAGACACGATCACTTTCGGCATACCATGCAGTCTGAATGTCTCCTTCATGAATACTTGAGCGATGTCTATTGCCTTGCAAGTTGACTTGATGGGGATAAAGTGAGAGGACTTGCTCAATTTATCCACCACTACCATGATGGCATCATTCTGTTTGGTCAAGGTTGGTAATCCGGTGATGAAATCCATGGAGATGGTTTCCCATTTCCATTTCGGGATTGGTAAAGGTTGTAATAATCCTGTCGAGTGTCGGTGTTCTTATTTTATCTGTTGGAATTCTATGCATTTGGCTAGGTACTCATCTATGTCTTTCTTCAATCTAGGCCAATAGAATTGTTTCCTAGTGGCCGTGATCATTTTCTGGTATCCTAGAGGACCAGAATAGGGTCTTTTATGTAGTTCATCCAGTATGAACCTCTTCAAGTCGTCACAATCTGGGACATACAATCTGCTTTGGTAAGTGAGCAGGCCTCCTTCCATCATCTGGTAGCCTCCATACTTTATCCCTGTGGGTTCTTATTGTAGATACGAGGTCACGGTCTGGAAGAATGTGTCTGTCTCTTGTGCATTTCTGACTCTTTCTTTGACATCCATCTCGCATGTGCTCACCACGGCCAGGTGTATTTTTTTCATACTTCTACTAAGGGCATCAGCCACCCTTTTTTCCTTCCATTTAATGTGTTTGATTTTGAAATCAAACTCGCTAAGGAGGGCCATCCACCTAGCTTGTCTAGCATTGAGCTTTGGTTGGTCAAACAGATATCACAATCCACAGTGATCTGTCATAAGTACAAATCTCCTTCCCAGGAGGTAATGCCTGCACATTTTCAAGGTGTGCACTATGGAAGCCATCTCTAGATCATGGGTCACATAGTTGACCTCATGCTCATTCAATTTTCAGGATTCATAGTAGACCACACTTCCTCCTTGCATAAGGACTCCTCCGAGCCCTTCCTTACAGACATCTGTGCACATGAGGAAGTCAACTTCAAGATCAACAATCTTTAGCACAGGTGCGTGGGTCAGTAGATGTTTCATGGTTTGAAACCTTTCTTCACATTTTTGTGTCCACGTGAATTTTGTCCCCTTCTTTTGGAGGGCAGTGATTGGACATCCAATCTTGGAGAATCCTTTTATAAATCTCCTATAGTAACCTACTAATCCCATAAAGGATTTGATATCCGAAACATCCTTTGGGGTAGGCCATTCCATGATAGACCTGATTTTGTCAGGGTCTACTGCTACTCCTTCTTCAGATAGGACATGGCCTAAGTAATGTATTTTCTTCTAAAATAATTCACATTTGCTAAATTTGGCATAGAGTTGATGTTCTCTTAGCACTTGTAGCACAAGTCTAATATGCTCTTCATGCTCTTCTCCATTCTTGGAGTAAATTAATATATCGTCAATAAAAGCCAGCACAAATTTGTCTAGGAATTTGCTAAGTACATTGTTCATCAAGCACATGAAAGTGGCAGGGGCATTGGTTAACCCAAATGGCACTACCAAAAACTCATAGTGACCATACCTCATCTAGAAGGTAGTTTTATGGATGTTTTCACCCTTGATTCGGACTTGATGGTATCCCGACCTCAAGTCAATCTTTGAGAAAATAGACGCACCCCCCAACTGGTCGAACAGGTCATTGATCCTGGGAAAGGGGTACGTGTTCTTTATGGTTACCTTATTGAGTTGTCTATAATCTATACACAGTCTAAGGGTACCATCCTTCTTTTTAACAAATAGGACTAGTGCTCCCCATGGAGACACACTAGGCCGGATATAGCCCTTATCCATCATTTTTCTTAATTGCAATTTTAGTTCAACTAACTCGGGTGTGCTCATCCGGTAGGGTGTCCCAGACACCAGAACCGCTCCTGGTGCAAGTTCTATCAAGAAGTCTATGTCTCTTCTTAGAGGTAGACCCGGTACCTCTTCTGGAAACACATCTCTATATTCTCTCAGGGTAGGGTGGTTTTCAAGGCTTGGTTTGTCATCTTCAATAGTTTTCAACACTTGTATTGCATATAGGGGACATCCTTTTCGGCAATACTTTCTCATTTGTAGAGCTGATATTTGTCTCACCGAGACAATGTTTTCGGATCCCTTGAAGGGTTATCCTTTTCCCTTCTCTACTTACACATTATAAGGTTTTATGGTAACAGTCCAATTTGGATTTATGGGAAGCTAGCCAGTCCATACCAATCAATAGATCATACGATCCCAGGGGTAATATGTTAAGGGTTGCTTGGGTGGGAAATTCACCCAACATTAATTGGCAGGTTGGTATGACCTATGCTACCCTTCTTTTGGTGCCAGTGGCTAACTGTATCAACCATGGCTTGGTAAGTTTTTGTGGTTGTAGTTTACACTTATCAATAGCCTTAAGGGATATATAACTCAAATTTGAACCAAGGTCAATCAAAATAGACACTAGATGGTTGGAAATCATACCTTCTATTTCCACCACTGAAGCTTGGTGGTCAGCTTGGTTATTATCCAAGGCTGCATAAATTTGTGGTACACTCCTGGACACATCATTGACGATGGTAGCTTCCTGGATGTTGTAAATTATTCGACTATTTTGTTTTCGGTGTGGACAGTCTCTCAATAGATGTTCTTCTCCGCAACCCCAATAGTTCAAAGGTTCTCTCTTGGGGTTATCAGTCTTTACTGGGGCAGATCCAGAAAGTTTATTTCCACTCAAGGAGGGAAAGTTATGCTAGTGTACACTTCGGGCCGGGAAGCTCATCCTTGAGTTCTTTTTATAGTCCTTAAATCTTGGGGATTTAAAAACATTTTTCTGGAATCATGAACTATTCTTCAATTTCCATCCTTCACGAGGTTCTGTTCGATGCCCAAGATGTTCATAACAATATCTTGCCTTTCGGATAGTATATTCTAGGGTCTTTGGTTCGTCAAATTCAATCATGTTCTGATAGTCTTTAGGTAGTCCATTGATGAATCGTTGTACCTTTGCCTTTTCCTCTTTTATGTAGGGTACATAACTCAGCAACTCGAGGAATCTGCTGACATATTCCTCTATGGTGAGTTCCCCCAGCTTAAGTTCATAGAATGCTTTAGTCTTTTCGTCGAAATATTTTTCCGACAGATACTTCTTCCAAAAGTATTTCTCAAATTGCTCCCAAGACAGGTCCTCTTCACGAACCCCTTTCACATTCTTAAGGTCTTCCCACCAAAAGGAAGCCTTTTCGTTCAAGGTGAAGGTGGCCACTCGGGCCTTCAAATTTTCTGAGAAGTCATGGACTCTGAAATACTTATTTAGTCCAAGTAGCCAGGCCTCTGCTTCCTCCCCTTTCTTTATTTCACCGTCGAAGGAGGGTGGTTTGGCCTTCCTGAATTCTTTGAATTTATGACCCTTGGAAAGTTTCCACTTCTTTCATTTTCCTCGAGAATGAGAACTAGTTCTACTACTAGAAGATCCCTCCGGGTCGGCAGCTTCCTTTCCAGAAGAATGGTCCGACGCTTGTCCCTTATCTTTGGGGTGGACCTTTCTCGAGGTGCTTCTTTCAGTGTGGCCACTGACATGACCACGTTTCTGTACCTCAGGTTCATGTTGCATTTGTCTTTGTAAGTTGGATAAGCTCTGCAGTAAAACTACATTAATTTCCATTTGTTTCTCTTGTTCTTTCATCATCCTTTCATTGTCAGCCTTGCAGCTTTGTAATTCGACCATGAGACTCCTCACTGTCTCGGCTAGATCTGGAGGGGTCCCTACCGCCCTCCTTTTGTCAGACTCTTCGTCTCGATTGTGGGATCCCTCCCCCACTTCATGGTGAGTCACCATTCTATACATTGATAATTTCCCACAGTTGATCTTCCGCTTGTGTGCAAAAGGAAAAACGCTGGTTGTTTGTCAATGTTCATATTCTTTTATAACCAGTACATATTTCATATTTTTCTCATGCACACACACAATAGGAGTTTTCATTCTTAACTTCGTCTTTTGATTAGGAAGGTTAAGACAGGGGGTTACTCCTTTTAATAGTACTCCGAATGGAGTCTCTGTGCAACCCGTTCATGAGCCCAAGCAAGCCAAGTGTTGTAACCATCCTCTGATACTGCTTTGTAACACACCCACTATGGAATTCAAAAAATTTCGGCCTTTTTCATCTTTTCTCCAATGAACAGAATTCTTGAATCCCTACGGGACCGGATACAGACCCTGCCATCCCTAATCTGTAGTCATATGATCAACGGCTATGACCACAGGCCTTATCGGAGAGGTGCTCGTCGGCTTTCGCAATTCGAGAAATCATGATACATGTATTTCCTTTTCTCTCTTGTCTCTCGAAGTGCCAAAATCTGAAAGGGAACAATAGTTTGTCATAACTAGAAATTGCCTCGGATTTAAAATATGGCACTCCACTTTTCGGGGTTTACTCCATCGAGATTTTGTGATGTACGATGACAGGAGGTCTCGCATCTGGGTTTCCCGGGAACCGAGACTCTGAAACACCAAGCTCTAACATACTTCACTATTTGGGGGTTTCCTCCATCAGGATTTCGGGATGTGCGACGACAGGAGGTCTCGCACCTAGGTTTCCCAAGAGCCGAAACTCCGAAAACGCCAAGCTCTAACATACTTCACTAATTTGGGGTTTCCTCTGTCGGGATTTCGGGATGTGCGACGACAAGAGGTCTCACACCTGGGTTTCCGGGGAGCCGAAACTCCGAAAACACCAAGATCTAACACGCTTCCCTATTTCAGGAATTCATACATCGAGATTTCGCAAGTCGGGGGTTTTGAGACTGGCGAACACGTGGGGCCCTCTCTTAGGTACCCTGGGTGCCGAAATACTGAAATATGATAACATTTTCCCCACTCTATCTTTCGGGATATCGCAAGTCGGGATTTCGGCACTTGCGAGTACAAGGGATCTCGCCCTTGGATATTCCGAGTGCCGAAACGCCGAAATATCGGGACTCAAATCCTCATTACACCATTTTGGGGTTTTTCTAATCGGGATTTCGGGACCGGTGAATACAAGGGAATTTACCCTTAGGTGTCCCAGGTAATAAAACGCCGAAACATCACAACTCATCCATGCCAGTTCATTTCAGGGTTTTGCTAATCGGGATTTTGGGACTGGTGAATACAAGGAAAATACTTCCTTGGGTGTTCCGGGTTCCGAAACACTGAAAAGACCTAACTCATCCACACGCCGTCATTTCGGGTTTTCATGAATCGGGGTTTCGAGAATTGCAAATACAAGGGAGCTCGCCCTTAGGATATTCTGAATGCCAAAATACCGAAATATCGGGATTTATCCATACACTGTTATTTCGGGTTTTCATGAATCGGGGTTTCGGGACTTGCAAATACAAGGGAGCTCACCTTTAGGATATTTCGAATGCCGAAATATCGAAATATCAGGATTAAGCCATACACTGTTATTTTGGGTTTTCGTGAATCAGGGTTTTGGGTCTTGCGAGTATAGGAGAACTCGCACTTAGGTACCTCGGGTGCCGAAACTCCGAAAATTCATAACTTACCTACACGCTAGCATTTCGAGATTTCATATGTTGGGATTTCACGAGTCGTGAGGACAAGGGATCTTACCCTCTGATCTCTCGGGTGCCGAAAAGCCGAAACGCTTACCAGCCGCCACATGTACTCACCAGCTAGACGGCCCAGATACTCCCATGGGTCTTGGGATCGATGGTCCTGATTTCTTCGCTACTTATGATGGTTAAAAAGGGGTCGAGACATTAACGCCTACGTTCCTTCATAAAATTTAATGGTCGTAACAGAACTTAGATCTTCCAAAAGGATCTCGTTCGTGCATTTAGCAAGAGGAAGGGTAACCTGGGTACCGAACCACCGAAAGGTCCTTAATTCATCCACATGCTATCATTTCAAGATTTTGCGGGTTGGGGTTTCGGGACTCGCGAGTACAAGAGGACTCGCACCTAGATACCCCGAGTGTCGAAACGTCGAAATGTCCTAAGTCTAAGAGGACCATTCTCTGAGCTATTAGCTTCTATGACTAGTAGTGAGAAAGCTCAAGGTTTTTACTGTGAAGGAAGTCCCTTCTAGGCACTTACCCCAGCTTTATAGAGTGAGGGAGCTTTCCCGAAAGGGTGTCCCTATGAGGAAATCTATCCAAGGAAGCACAAGAGACAATTAAGGGAAACAACCTCCCGAGAACAGACTTAAAAACTGGAATTCGTTCAAACAAACACACAGATATATATATGTTGAATGTTGTCATTCCAACATAAGCATGCAACCACCATTTCTGATCAAACACCATACAAACATTTCTACACAGAAACCATTTATAAGTGTTCAAGCCATGAGCATACATTTCAAGATATTCAAATTCAAGATACAAGATATAACACTTATCAAAAAAACACTGGGTGATGCAACTGCTAAGAGGGGTGCTCGTTTCCACCCAACCGTAGGCTCAGCGACTCCAAATGGATTTACCACTACCCACCCCCGAGCTAGACCACGATGCTTGAGACTCTCTGTCTCAGTTCTTCAGCGATCGAGAACAAAGGTTACTCTCTTTCTTCTCTGCTATCACTCACTCTGTATTTTGTTCCAGAGTTCTTCCGATCTCTTCCTGCGATCTCTCCCTCGTGTCCCCCCCCCACACCTTTTACCTTCGTTTTCTTTCCTGGCGAGGTTGCGTGTGGAATGAATTCCCCTATGGTGGTTAGGTCTGAGGTCTCCATATATGGGTCGTTCACCCCCATACCTCATTAACTCATGAGGAGCCTCTTTACCTACCATCTTGGTGAGTAATTCATTTCGGGGCCAGCGAGCCGCTCTTGGTTCTCCGAGCCAGTGAAGACCAAATACGGTTTGGTTTGGTGGAAGTTAACGCCACCATAACAGGTTCCTTCCACCACCTGTCTTCAGCCATCGTGGTTTATTTTTCAGCACATCCCCCTCTCAGCAGTTATATATATATATATATATATATATATTCATAACATTATTTACATTCATGGACCTTTTACTAAGGTCCATTCAAAATCACACATTCTCATCTTTGAGTTTGCCACAGTTCTTGGCCAGCATAATTATTTTTACAGACTGGGGGAAACAGGGTGTTACAAAGGTCCCATGGTCTGAGATTGTATGCATCAGGTTGTTACATGAGTAAAGGTATGTCTTTATGTATGTTTTGATGGTTATATCTTGGAGAGTTTTCATATATGATTTGAGGCATATCTTGGAGGTCTTTGGCACATGGATAGAGGCATAGCTTGGTGATTTTTGGCATATGATTTGAGGGACATCTTGGAGATCATGGATTATGGTTTTTTGCACATCTTAGAGATTTTGGTACATGCTTGAGACATATTTTGGCACATGCTTGGCACATTGTTTGAGGCATATCTTGGATGTTTGGTATATACTTGAAGTATATATTTGTCACATAATTTGAGGCATATCTTGGATGTTTTTGCACATGCTTGAGGCATAGCATTGGCACATGGTTTGAGGTATATATTGGATGTTTTGGTACATACTTGAGGCATATCTTGGCACATAGCCTTGATGCATATCATGGTGATTTTGAGCACATTATTTGGATATTTTCTTGGTGATATTGTCATAATCTTTATGTGGTTATTGGGATGGATATGGTTTTGATGATGATGATGTATCAATATTAATGACAGTTACAGTTACCAATGGAGTTTGGTTTTGAGGATGATGATCAGTGACAGTTACAATGACAGATTGAGTTTTGTTTTTGTTACAATGACCTGTAGGTGTTTTAAAAAAAATAAAAAACAAACAAAACTGTATCAAAGAGGTTTAGGGTAGGAATCTCATTTTTATCACAATCGATGAGGAATAGGATAACCATTACACAATTTCATCATCACTATGGAAATATTTTTGTGCCCAACGACACAATGGGTAACATTTGGCTCCTACTTGGGGTCAAGTGCTCTTCGCGAGAGCATTTGAGAACCCTATAATCCTTCCTTACCAGCATTTGAGAACCCTAGAATCCTTCCTTACAAAAAAATCATCAATAGTACCCTTTCTACCTTTTTCTTTTATCATTGCAACATCAATCATAACCATGCTTCACAAGTAAGATCAAAATAAAATATAACCTCAGAGCAACCTAAACAACAACATGACCAACAAGAAGAAACATAACTGGAAAGTACCCAACATATAGACTACATAAATAATATAGTCAATCTACTCAACAAATATAAGGAAGTTGATCCAAAATTAGGGTAGGAAAATAAGAATTATAGCATTGGAACGGGCTAGAAGAATGGCCACTTAAATGTTGTTTTGATGATTGGCCCCATAGAGGAAAATTTTGGCTAATGAAAGGAAATGAATCTATAATTAAATATTCTTGGAACATGCCTTTCTTCACTAAGTTTTAAACACTAGCATATTTACTCCTGTAGGATTTAATCAGACATTTTTTGGGAACAAGACATCTGAAAATCATTATTTGCACATCCATTCATTGGGTACTTCGAATTGATTTCCCCTCTAGGTTTTTTGGGCACCCATCACATTTGTTGGATAGTAACTATGTTTGATGCTTTGCGTGCAAGTAGAAATCCGATGCCAAAAAAAAAACTCACAATATATGGTGCTATTTTATGCCACACTTGCTCACTTATGGAAAATTTAACACATAAACTACTTTTCGGTTGCATTACAACCATGAGTTTGAGAACCTATTTGGGTGTTTGTCTCAATCAACTGGATGATTGGTTTCTATTTCAATCCAATTGTTTGTCTCAAGGATCATTGGTGATAGAAAAAGGAGAGAAGGTAGGCACATTGTATTTATGTACTGGTAATACTGTCTCTTCCATCTTTTTAGATTCTACATGAGTGGATACAACACTGTGGCATCATAGGCTTGGACACATGAGTGAGAAGGGGATGGAGATACTTCACAAAATAATATTGTTGCCAGATCTTAAACAAATTAATTTGGATTTATGTGAGCATTGTGTTTATGGAAAACATAAGAGAGTCATATTTCTCAGAGTCGGAAAATAAAAGAAGAGTGAAAGGTTAGAGCTTGTGCATACATATGTATGGGGACCAGATTGGGTATCATCTCTTGGTGGCTCTCGTTATTATGTTACTTTTATTGATGATGCAACTAGAAAAACTTGGGTTTATTGCATTCAACAAAAAATTGACGTTTTTGATAATTTTAAGAAATGAAAAGCTTTGGTTGAGAATGAGACAGGAAAAAGGTTGAAGTGTCTCAGATCAGATAATGGAGGTGAATATTGCAGCAAGGATTTTTACGATTACTATTCATACCATGAGATTCATAGAGAGAAGATAGTTCCAGGAACACCACAAGAAAATGGTGTGTCAGAAAGGATGAACAGGAAAGTAATGGAGTGTGCAAGGAGTATGAGATTGCATGTTGGTTTTCCCTTACAGTTCTATGTAGATGTTGTAGATAATGTTGTTTACTTAATAAACAGAGGACCTTGAAGCTCTTTGGATGGTAGAATTCCAGAGGAGGCATGGACAGGTAAAAAGGTAAACTATTCTTTTTTGAAGACTTTCAGTTGTGAAGCATTTTTCCATATTGATAAAGAAAATAGAACAAAGTTTGAGGCAAAATACAGGAAGTGTAACTTTATTGGATACAGTGTTAATGATTTTTGTTATCGATGATGGGATTATGAAAATCACAAAATCATTAGGAGTAGAGATTTCATATTCAATGAGAAGGTCATGTTCAAAGATCAGTTGAGGGGAAAGAAACAGGAAAAAGAAAAACCAAAATACACAGTGCTTAATGAGGTCACTGAAAAATAAATTCCAAAGGTACCAGAAAATCAAAATGTACAACAACATGAGCAACAGGTACCTCAAAAACCTACAGGTGTTGTTAGAATATCTATAAGGTTAAGTAGACCCCCTGAACGATACTCTCCTTCATTGTATTATTTATTGTTGACTGATTATGGTGAACCAAAATGTTATGAAGAGGCGATTAAGGTAGAATGTAACACCCTGTTTCCCCCAATCTATAAAAATAACTATATTGGCTAGGAACTATGGCAAACTCAAAGATGTGAATGTTTAATTTGATGGACCTTTGTATAAAAGGTCGATGAAATTAAATTATGTTATGAATATGTGTTGCATGACTGCTGGGAGGGGGGGTGTGCTAAAAGAGACCACGATGGATAATGAGAGGTGGTGGAAGGGACCTGGAATGGTGGCGCTAACTTCCACTGAACCAATACCGTATTGGTTTTTACTTGCTCAAAGACCAAAGCAACTCTCTAACCCTGGAATGAATTACCCACCAGGATGGTAGGTGGGGAGGCTCCTCAAGAGTTAATGAGGGGATGGGGGTGAACCGCCCATCCGTAGAAGCTCTCAGACCTGCCCACGGACAGGGGAATTCGTGCCACATGCAATCTTGTAGAAAAAGGAAAGAAAGGAAGTGTGGGGGGAAGAAGAGAGAACATGCGCGATAGGGATCATGGAAGAAAGAATCGAAGGAACTCTGGAAATATGGGGGAGTTATGAACAGAGGAGGAGGAGAGTAACCTTCATCCTTGATTTCTGTTGAGCTGGAAGTAGGAGACTGAATCTCAAGCATCGTGATCTAGCTTGGGGGTGGCTAGTGGTAAATCCGTCTGGAGTGACTGAGCCTACGGTTGGGTGGAAAAGAGCACCCCTCTCAGCAGTCGCATCATGTCTGGTGTGTCTGATAAGTGTTATGTCTTGTATTTTGAATTGAATATCACGAACACATGCTCATGTTTATACATTCATAAATGGTTTACGTATAGAAGTGTTTTCCTTGTGTTTTGATTGGAAATAATGGATGCATTCTTATACTTATATGACTGTTATCGGTTTATGTATAGAATGAATAAGTTCAGAATACGAGTCTGTTCCCTTGAGAATTGTCCCATCTACTTGACTCGTGCTATGCCCTGGTTTATTTTCCCGAAGACACCTTCTCCCGGGAAGTTTCCTCGCATTCTAGAGTTGGAGTGAGTTCCTTGAAAAGACTATCGTTATAGTAAACCCAGGAGTTTACTTTACCCCTATCATAGAGTTCATAGTTCGGCGAATTAGGAAGGCTTTTCAGTCAAGTCACCATGCCTAGGGATAATTACCCAAGAACCCTCTGAAGGATCATGTGATCGGAGTCTGGAAACCTTGTACAAGAAAGAGTATTTCTTTCAGGTTTTGAAGTCGTGGGAGTTCGAAGCCCCGAGAGGTTGAATCTCGTGATTCAAGCTTAGAAAGGATAGAGAGTCCAGTTATCGAAAGAGAATACCCCATCGTTTGGTAGACGAACGGTCAGAATCCTTTCAAAAATACCCTATATCGGTCAAGACCGATGGATCTAGAGGAGGAGCGCAGGCGTTAACACCTTGACGCCTTCAGCCTTTGCAACTAGCGATGGGATCAAGGACTGTAGATCCAAGGATCTGTCAGAGCTCTATTGGCCATCGATCTTAACCTTTGCATAGGCGGGAGACTGGACTTGACAACATCCTAAAAATCCCAAAGTATTCGGAACCATCCATCGGCACAGGACACATGGCAGTCGGGTAGCATTTCGCTAACTCACGACTTGGAGTGGTCAAAGGGTAGGACTGCACGAACTCACGATTCATGAAATCACGACATCATCGTGGTTGTTGATCCATGAGTGATCTGAACAATCATTTTAGCATGAATAGGTTTCGGCGTTTCGGCACCTGGGAAACCAAAGGGAAAGACCCCTCGTTTTCACAAGTCACGAAATCCCGGTATACGAAACCCCGAATCGGTTTAGCGTAAATAGGTTTTGGCGTTTCGGCACCTGGGAAACCAAAGGGCAAGACCCCTCATTTTCACAAGTCGCGAAATCCTGGTATACGAAACCCCAAATCTGTTTAGCGTGAATAGGTTTCGGCATTTTGGCACCTGGGAAACCAAAGGGCAAGACCCCTCATTTTCGCAAGTCGTGAAATCCCGGTATTCGAAACCCCGAATCGGTTTAGCGTGAATAGGTTTCAGCATTTCGACACCCGGGAAACCAAAGGGAAAGACCCCTCATTTTCGCAAGTCATGAAATCCCGGTATACGAAACCTTGAATTGATTTAGGATGAATAGGTTTCGGTGTATCAGCACCCGGGAAACAAAGGGCAAGACCCCTCATTCTCGCAAGTCACGAAATCCCGGTACACGAAACCCCGACGTGCTCTATGGATGAGCCCTAGGTCACAGGACAGGGTCATGTGGTAGAAAGGAGGAGTCCCGAAAGGATTTGGACAGTCCATTTGTAGAAGACACGTGGAGAAGATCTAAATCCACCGGGGTTCTGGACATTGGAGAAATAGGAGTGAAGACCCCGCCAGAATCCCTAAAAGTAGAATGTCAGGATTCAATTCGGGCCATTGATTAAGTCGACCATCTGGACCATAGATCTGGATGATACTGGGCTTTCAGGTTTCGGGGATTGAAGGAACAAGGGTTCCTTGCAACAAAAAAGTCTCGAAAGCCAAGTTCTGGTAGCGCCATTTGGCGTTAGCGCGTGTTCATGGAGGTGGTCGCATGGAATAGGGAAAAGGGGAGCCAAGGAGCTCGTTAACCCCATTTTGGGTTTCAACATTTCAAGGGACAGGGAGTTGGGGAGAGCTCGCACATAGAAATCTTGAAATGCGAAAACCAGAAGCGCCTTTTTGGTAAGGCCTATGGTCCTAGCCCACAATCACATGGAGAAGGATAAGGGAAGGGATGGTTTACGCTAGGCCCTGTATAAATTCATGGATTATGTCCCTCAAAGAAAAGACAAAAAAAAGAAAATCTTAGTTGTCGTAGTGGGTGTGTGACAAATTGGTATCAGAGCATGGTTACAACACTTGGCCTGCTTGGGCTCATGAACGAGTTGCACAGAAACTCCATTTGAAGTACTCTTAAAAGGAGTAACCCTCTATCTTAACCCCCTTTATCAAAATTCAAAGTCCACCTGATATACAAAAATGTGGTCTTTTAAGTGGCCACATTGAGAAGAGCACCTCGAGAAAATTCCACCCCAGAGATAAGGGACAAGCGTCAGACGATTCCTCTGGAAAGGAAACTGGCGTCTCGAAGGGATCTTCTAGTAGCAGAACTAGTTCTTATTCCCGAAGAAAATGGAAGAAGTGAAAGCATTCCAAAATTCATAATCTTGAAGAATTCAAGAAGGTCAAAGCACCCTCTTTCGACGATGAAATAAAGAAGGGGGAGGAAGCGGAGGCCTAGCTGCTTGGACTAAAGAAGTATTTTAGAGTCCATGATTTTTCAGAAAAATTGAAGGCCCGAGTAGCCACTTTCAAATTGAATGAAAAGGCTTCCATTTGGTGGGAAGACCTTAAGAATGTAAAAGGGATTCACGAAGAGGACCTATCTTGGGAACGATTTGAGAAATAATTTAGGAAGAAGTATCTGTCAGAAAAGTATTTCGATGAAAAGACTAAAGAATTCTATGAACTCAAGCTGGGGAAACTCACCATAGAGGAATATATCAGCAGATTCCTCGAGTTTCTGAGGTACGTACCCTATATAAAAGCATAAAAGGCAAAGGTACAATGATTCATCAATGGACTACCTAAGGACTATCAGAACAGGATTGAGTTTGATGAGCCAAATACCCTAGAAGACACTATCCGAAAGGCAAGATATTGTCATGAACAGCTTGGGCATCGGACAGAACCTCGCGAAGGTTGGAAGCAGAAGAATAGTTGGGGATTCCAGAAAAAGGGGTTTAAATCCCCAATATTTAAAAACTATAAAAAGAACTCAAGGATGAGCTTCCCAACCCGAAGTGTACACCAGCAAAATTTCCCCTCCCAAGGCAGAAATAAACCTTTTGGATCTACCCCAGGAAAGATTGATAACCCAAAGAGATAACCCTTGAAATGTTGGGGTTGTGGAGAAGAACATCTACTGAGGGATTGCCCGCACTGACAATAGAACAGCTGGAGAATTTACAACGTTCAAGAAGCTACCACTGTCAATGACATGGTCAGGAGTGTTCTGCAAATTTATTCATCTTTGGATAATAAACAAGCTGACCACCAAGCTTCAGTGGTGGAGATAGAAGGTATGATCACCAATCATCTAGTGTCTATTCTAATTGACCCTGGTTCAAATTTGAGTTATATATCCCCTAAGGCTATTGATAGGTGTAAATTATAGCCACATAAACATGCCAAGCCATGGTTGGTACAGTTAGACACTGGCACCAAAAGAAAGGTAGCGGAGGTCATACCAGCTTGCCAATTCACTATGGGTGAATTTCCCACCCAAGCAACCCTTAACATACTACCCCTAGGATCATATGAACTGTTGATTGGTATGGACTAGCTAGCCACATATAAAGCTAGACTGAACTGTTACCATAAAACCTTAGAATGAGTAAGTGAAGAAGGAAGAAGGATAAAGGGATCCAAAAACCTGTCTCGGTGAGATGAATATCATCTCTTCAAATGAGAAAGTATTGAAGAAAGGGATGTCCACTATATGTGATACAGGTGTTGGAATCAATTAAAGATGACAAACCAAGCCTTGAAGACCACCCCACACTAAGAGAATATAGAGATGTATTTTTGGAAGAGGTACCGGGTCTACCTCCAAGAAGGGACATTGACTTCTCGATAGAACTTGCACTAGGAGCAGTGCCAGTGTCTAGGACACCCTACAGGATGAGCACACCTGAGCTAGTTGAGCTTAAATTACAACTAAAAAAAATGATGGACAAAGGCTATATCTGGCCCAATGTGTCTCCATGGGGAGCACCAGTCCTATTTGTGAAAAAGAAAGATGCTACCCTCCGACTGTGCGTAGATTATAGACAACTCAATAAGGTAACCATAAAGAACAAGTACCCCTTACCTAGGATCGATGACCTATTCAATCAATTGGGAGGTGCTTCCATCTTCTCAAAGATTGAATTGAGATCTATATACCATCAAGTCTGAATCAAGGGTGAAGACATCCACAAAACTGCCTTCAGGACGAGATATGGTCACTATGAATTTGTGGTAGTACCATTTGGATTGACCAATGCCCCTGCCACTTTTATGTGCTTGATGAATAATGAGCTCAGAAAATTCCTAGACAAATTTGTACTGGTTTTTATTGACGATATATTAATTTACTCCAAGAATAGAGAGGAACATGAGGAACATCTTAGACTTGTGCTTCAAGTGCTAAGA
>JZKD02S1707101.1:117459-128110 GCA_000966675.3 Picea glauca
AGGTTGGAAGGGTGAGGGAACTATACCCTCATCTTCACATAGACTGAGATAGTCTTTTGGAGGTCCAAAAGCTTCCCAATGGGGAGGTGTGATCAGGGGATCAATTTTTTCTCAAATTTCAAAGTGCTTGGAATGCAACGAAAATAGTGCCATTGCGTCCATCTCATCTTCCTAATTCCGACGATATATTTACTTTGTCAAATGGACTCTGTATGGAGAAGATATCGCGATCTGTTCGTCAAGCCAAATAGGCAAAAAATTTGATGTTGACTGTACCAGTCCATACAGTTCATATGGTCTGACGTGGCAGAACCGTACGACTGTATAGGGGTGATGTGGCAGATTTCGGTTGGTTGATGGATGGTGAGTCAGAATTTGACATGTGTCCGTTTATGGGCAAATGGTATGAGGACACGTGGCCCAATCAGTGGGCGCCACGTGTCACTCATTATTTGGTTTTTGGTTATATGTAAAATGTTATGGGGAGTCTGCGGGGTTCGACCCCCAGACCTCCCCCACAATGCAAAGCTCTAACCAACCTCCACTAACCAATGTGTTGCTGCATGGTTCTTGTTAACTATGTGGTGGAAAATGTATTTATGTTTGTTTAAAGTTCCAAACGGAAGGGGGTCGGGCCGGGGCCTAGCCCCAACCCGTGGATTCATTATGTAACATATGACCATTGCATTAATCGCGCGTGATTTGTATTATATACCATATAACCATATTGTAACCCATATCATTGTATATAAAGCGTGGGGGGGTTATTTCATATGGCCCGTAGTTTTTCATATAGTCAGAGCGCAGGAAAGAAGTTGCACGGTTATAACGGGTTAACCACCTTTTAATTCGCACAAGGTCACATGCACCATATGCCCTGGTGCCGAGGCGGTTAGGGGCTAGCGCACCCTTAACCGTTCTACGGTTTTCACCGTTGGTACGGTTGCGCCCGGTGCTGGGTTTTTACGCCATATAATGCATGTGAGCCAAGTTCATTCAGAGAGGGTGCGTTTTGTAGATGTAGATACAACAAGCTTGAAGGAGGGACTTCCAAGAGGCAGAACTTCTTCATTTTTCGACTGATTGAGGTGCCGAAAGAGCCCAGACAAGGGTTTTGGGACGCTCTGAAGCCATTGGAGCAGTCGGTTTGTCAGTTTGAGCATTGTAAGACATGTTTTTGAGCACTTTTGAGCAATTAATAATAATAAACCATTGGAAGCTAGACCAGGAGATGTAGCCCATAAGAGGGGTGAACTCCTTTATCAAATTGTTATGTTTATGTGCTTATGTTCAATGATTATGCTGTTGTCTATGTGTAATTTGATAAGTAATCCTTTAATTTATGTGTTGCAAACTGATCCATTTTCTTTAAAACACATAACATTTACTTGCAATAAGTTTTTCAAGTTTTTCAAGTCTTCTTCATTTTTAGATCACGTTAACACCTCGACGCCTTCAGCCTTCGCAAGTAGTGATGGGATCAAGGACCGTAGATCCAAGGATTTGTCGGAGCTCTATTGATCGTCGATCTTAACCTTTGCATAGGCGGGAGAGTGGACTTGACAACGTCCTAAAAGTCCTAAAGTATTTAGAACCATCCATCGGCACAGGACACATGGCAGTCGGGTAGCATTTTGCTAACTCGTGACCTGGAGTGGTCAAAGGGTAGGACTGCACGAACTCGCGATTCATGAAATCGCAATGTCATCATGGTTGTTGATCCATGAGTGATCTGGACAATCATTTTAGCATGAATAGGTTTCGGCGTTTCGGCACCTGGGAAACCAAAGGGAAAGACCCGTCATTTTCACAAGTCGTAAAATACCGGTATATGAAACCCTGAATTGGTTTAGCGTAAATAGGTTTTGGCATTTCGGCACCTGGGAAACCAAAGGGCAAGACCCCTCGTTTTCACAAGTCACGAAATCCTGGTATACGAAACCCCAAATCGGTTTAGCATGAATAGGTTTCGGCATTTCGACACCCGAGAAACCAAAGGGCAAGACCCCTCGTTTTCACAAGTCGTGAAATCCCGGTATTCGAAACCCCGAATCGATTTAGCGTGAATAGGTTTCAGCATTTCGACACCTGGGAAACCAAAGGTCAAGATCCCTCATTTTCGCAAGTCGTGAAATCCCGGTATACGAAACCCTGAATTGATTTAGGATGAATAGGTTTCGGTGTTTCAACACCCGGGAAACAAAGGGCAAGACCCCTCGTTCTCGCAAGTCACGAAATCCTGGTACACAAAACCTCAACATGCTCTATGGATGAGCCTTAGGTCACAGGACAGGGTCATGTGGTAGAAAGGAGGAGTCCCGAAAGAATTTGGACCATCCATTTGTAGAGGATGCGTGGCGAAGATCTAAATCCACTGAGGTTCTAGACATCAGAGAAATAGGAGTGAAGCCCCCACCAGAATCCCGAAAAGTAGAATGTCGGGATTCAATTTGGGTCGTTGATCAAGTTGACCATCTGGACCATAGATCTGGATGATACCAGGCTTTCGGGTTTCGGGGATTGAAGGAACAAGGGTTCCTTGCAACAAAAAAGTCTCGAAAGCCAAGTTTCGGTAGTGCCATTTGGCGTTAGCGCGTGTTCATGGAGGTGGTTGCATGGAATAGGGAAAAGGGGAGCCAAAAAGCTTGTTAACCCCATTTTGGGTTTCAACATTTCAAGGGACAGGGAGTTGGGGAGAGGTCGCACATAGAAATCTTGAAACGTGAAAACCAGAAGCGCCTTTTTGGTAAGGCCTATGGTCCCAGCCCACAATCACATAGAGGAGGATAAGGGAAGGGATGGTCTACGCTAGGCCCTGTATAAATTCATGGATTATGTCCCTCGAAGAAAAGACAAAAAAAAGAAAATCTTAGTTGTCATAGTGGGTGTGTGACAAATTGGTATCAGAGCATGGTTACAACACTTGGCCTTCTTGGGCTCATGAATGAGTTGCGCAGAAACTCCATTTGAAGTACTCTTAAAAGGAGTAACCCTCTATCTTAACCCCCTTTATCAAAATTCAAAGTCCACCTGATATACATAAACGTGGTCTTTTAAGTGGCCACATTGAGAAGAGCACCTCGAGAAAAGTCCACCCTAGAGATAAGGGACAAGCATAAGATGATTCCTCTGGAAAGGAAATTGGTGTCTCGGAGGGATCTTCTAGTAGCAGAACTAGTTCTTATTCCTGAAGAAAACAAAAGAAGCGAAATCATTCCAAAAGTCATAATCTCGAAGAATTCAAGAAGGTCAAAGCACCCTCTTTCAATGATGAAATAAAGAAGGGGGAGGAAGCAGAGGCCTGGCTGCTTGGACTAAAGAAGTATTTCAGAGTCCATGATTTCTCAGAAAACTTGAAGGCCCGAGTAGCCACTTTCAACTTGAATGGAAAGGCTTCCATTTGGTGGGAACACCTTAAGAATGTAAAAGGGATTCACGAAGAGGACCTATCTTGGGAACGGTTTGAGAAATAATTTAGGAAGAAGTATCTGTCAGAAAAGTATTTCGATGAAAAGACTAAAGAATTCCATGAACTCAAGCTAGGGAAACTCACCATAGAGGAATATATTAGCAGATTCCTCGAGTTGCTGAGGTACGTACCCTATATAAAAGCAGAAAAGGCAAAGGTACAATGATTCATCAGTGGACTACCTAAGGACTATCAGAATAGGATTGAGTTTGATGAGCCAAAGACCCTAGAAGACACTATCTGAAAGGAAAGATATTGTCATGAACAACTTGGGCATCGAACAGAACCTCGCGAAGGTTGGAAGCAGAAGAATAGTTGGGGATTCCATAAAAAGGGGTTTAAATCCCCAATATTTAAAAACTATAAAAAGAACTCAAGGATGAGATTCCCAACCCAAAGTGTACACCAGCAGAATTTCCCCTCCCAAGGTAGAAATAAACCTTCTGGATCTACCCCAGGAAAGATTGATAACCCAAAGAGAGAACCCTTGAAATGTTGGGGTTGTGAAGAAGAAAATCTACTGAGGGATTGCCCGCACTGACAATAGAACAGCTGGAGAATTTACAACGTTCAAGAAGCTACCATCATCAATGACATGGCCAGGAGTGTTCCACAAATTTATGCAACTTTGGATAATAAACAAGCTGACCACCAAGCTTCAGTGGTGGAGATAGAAGGTATGATCACCAATCATCTAGTGTCTATTCTAATTGACCCTGGTTCAAATTTGAGTTATATAGCCCCTAAGGCTATTGATAGGTGTAAATTACAGCCAGATAAACATGCCAAGCCATGGTTGGTACAGTTAGACACTGACACCAAAAGAAAGGTAGCGGAGGTCATACCATCTTGCCAATTCACTATGGGTGAATTCCCCACCCAAGCAACCCTTAACATACTACCCCTAGGATCGTATGACCTGTTGATTGGTATGGACTGGCTAGCCACATATAAAGCCAGACTGGACTGTTACCATAAAACCTTAGAATGCATAAGTGAAGAAGGAAGAAGGATAAAGGGATCCAAAAACCTGTCTCGATGAGACAAATATCATCTCTTCAAATGAGAAAGTATTGAAGAAAGGGATGTCCACTATATGCGATACAGGTGTTGGAATCAATTGAAGATGAAAAACCAAGCCTCGAAGACCACCCCACACTAAGAGAATATAGAGATGTATTTCCGGAAGAGGTATTGGGTCTACCTCCAAGAAGGGACATTGACTTCTCGATAGAACTTGCACCAGGAGCAGTGCCAGTGTCTAGGACACCCTACAGGATGAGCACACCTGAACTAGTTGAGCTTAAATTACAACTAAAAGAAATGATGGACAAAGGCTATATCCAGCCCAATGTGTCTCCATGGGGAGCACCAGTCCTATTTGTGAAAAAGAAAGACGCTACCCTATGACTGTGTGTGGATTATAGACAACTCAATAAGGTAACCATAAATAACAAGTACCCCTTACCCAGGATCGATGACCTATTCGATCAATTGGGAGGTGCTTCCATCTTCTCAAAGATTGACTTGAGATCTAGATACCATCAAGTCCGAATCAAGGGTGAAGACATCCACAAAACTGCCTTCGGGACGAGATATGGTCACTATGAGTTTGTGGTAGTACCATTTGGATTGACCAATGCCCCTGCCACTTTTATCTGCTTGATGAATAATGAGCTCAGCAAATTCCTAGACAAATTTGTACTGGTTTTTATTGACGATATATTAATTTACTCCAAGAATAGAGAGGAACATGAGGAACATCTTAGACATGTGCTTCAAGTGCTAAGAGAACATCACCTCTATGCCAAATTTATCAAGTGCGACTTTTTCCAGAAGAAAATACATTACTTAGGCCATGTCATATATGAAGAGGGAGTAGCAGTAAACCCTGAAAAGATCAAGCTATCATGGAATGGCCTACCCCAAAGGAAGTTTCAGATATCAGATCCTTTATGGGCTTAGCAGGATACTATAGGAGATTTATGAAAGGATTCTCCAAGATTGGTTGTCCAATCACTGCCCTCCAGAAGAAAGGAGCTAAATTCACGTGGACACAAGAATGTGAAGAAAGATTTCAATCCCTAAGACATCTACTGACCCACACGCCCATGTTGAATATCACCAATCCTGAAGCTAACTTCCTCGTGTGCATAGATGCCTGCAAGGAAGGGCTCAGAGGAGTCCTTATGCATGGAGGAAGTGTAGTCTGCTATGAATCTAGAAAATTGAATGAGCACGAAGTCAACTATGTGACCCATGATCTAGAGTTGGCCACCATAGTGCATGCCTTAAAATGTGGAGGCATTACCTCTTGGGAAGGAAATTAAGGAAATTTGTACTTATGACAGACCACTGTGGATTGCGATATCTGTTTGACCAACCAAAGATCAATGCCAGACAAGCTAGGTGGATGGCCCTCCTTAGAGAGTTTGATTTTGAAATTAAACATATTAAAGGAAAGGAAAATAAGGTGGTTGATGCCCTTAGCAGAAGTATGAAAAACATTCACCTGGCAGCGGTGAGCACCTGCAAGACGAATGTCAAATAAAGAGTCAGGAATGCACAAGAAACAAACACATTCTTCCATACTGTGACCTCGTACCTGGAGCAAGAACCCACATGGATAAAGTATGAAGGCTACCAGATGATAGATGGAGGTATGCTAACTTACAGAAACAGATTGCATATTCCAGATTGTGATGACTTGAAGAGGTTCATAATGGATGAACTACATAAAAGACTGTATACTGGTCATCCAGGATACCAGAAGATGATCACGGCCACCAGGAAACAATTCTATTGGCCTAGATTACAGAACTACATAGTTGAGTACTTAGCCAAATGCATAGAATTCCAACAGGTTAAAGCAGAACATCGACACCCAGTAGGATTATTACAACCTCTACCAATCCTGGAATGGAAATGGGAAACCATCTCCATGGATTTCATCACTAGATTACCAACCTCGACCAAACAGAATGACGCCATCATGGTAGTGGTAGATAAATTGAGCAAGTCCTCTCATTTTATCCCCGTCAGGTCGACTTGCAAGGCAATAGACATCGCCAACGTATTCATGAAGGAGATATTCATACTACATGGTATGCCTAAAGAGATCGTGTCTGAGAGAGACAATAAATTTACTTCCAACTTTTGGAAATCCTTGATGGTTGGTATAGAGACCAAATTACTATTTAGCATAGCTTATCATCCTCAAACTGATGGACAGATGGAAAGAGTGAACCAAATATTAGAAGAGATGCTAAGGATTCATGTAATGCATCAACCCAAAAAGTGGGAAGATTACCTGTCACTGGTGGAATTTGCCTACAACAACGGCTACCAAGAATCCCTGAAGACTAGTCCTTTCGAAGTCCTCTATGGTAGGCCATGCAACACTCCAGTCAGATGGAGTAATCCCGTAAACAGAATTACTATTGGGCCTAACATGTTGAAAGAAATGGAACAACAAGTGATTCAGATAAAACAAAATCTAAAGGTTGCTCAGAACAGACATAAAATCTACGCCGACCGAAAGAGAAATCCAAAAGAATTCAAGACGGGAGACCATGGATATCTCAGAGTTAGGCCCAGGAAGAGTTCCCTAAGGATGGGAGCTTGTGCCAAGTTGGCACCTCGGTATTTTGGACCCTTTGAAGTTCTAGATAGAGTGGGACTTGTAGCCTATAGGCTAGCACTTACTCCCACAGTAAAAGCACATAATGTTTTCCATGTTTCATTATTGAAGAAATATGTACACGATTCTAATCATATAATTGAATGGTATGTGATCTAGGTGGAATCGGAGGGACAATTCTTGCCAGAACCTCAATGCATACTGGATAGAAAGGAAACCCCACTCAGGAACCAAACCATTGCACAAGTCAAGGTTCAGTGGAAACATTTTGGCCTAGATGAGGCTACGTGGGAAATGGAAGATGCCATGAAACAGGCATATCCTATTTTGTTTACTTCTGTAAATACACATCATATTGATAGATAGAACATAGAGGTCGATATTCCTTTAAGGGGGAGGGAATTGTAACACCCTGTTTCCCCTAGTCTATAAAAATAACTATATTGACAAGGAACTATGGCAAACTCACAGATGTGAATGTTTAATTTGATGAACTTTTGTATAAAAGGTTGATGAATGTAAATTATGTTATGAATATGTGTTCCATGACTGCTGGGAGGGGGGGTTTGATAAAAGAGACCACGATGGCTAATGAGAGGTGGTGGAAGGGACCTAGAATGGTGGCGTTAACTTCCACCAAACCAATACCGTACTGGTTTTTACTTTCTCAAAGACCAAAGCAACTCTCTGACCCTAGAATGAATTACCCACCAGGATGGTAGGTGGGGAGGCTCCTCAAGAGTTAATGAGGGGATGGAGGTGAACTTCCCATCCGTATAATCTCTCATACTTGACCATGGACGGGGGAATTCGCGCCACATGCAATATTGCAGAAAAAGGCAAGAAAGGAAGTGTGGGGGGAAGAAGAGAGAACACACACGATAGGGATCATGGAAGAAAGAACCGAAGGAACTCTAGAAATACGGGGGAGTTTTGAATAGAGGAGGAGGAGAGTCACCTTCATCCTTGACTTCCATTGAGCTAGAAGTAGGAGACTGAATCTCAAGCATCGTGGTCTAGCTCGGGGATGGCTAGTGGTAAATCTGTCTGGAGTCACTGAGCCTACGGTTGGGTGGAAACGAGCACCCCTCTCAGCATTCGCATCATGTCTGTTGTGTCTGATAAGTGTTATGTCTTGTATTTTGAATTTAATATAGAGAACATATTCTCATGTTTATACGTTCATAAATGGTTTCTGTATAGAAGTGTTTTCCTTGTGTTTTGATTGGAAATAATGGATGCATGCTTATACTTATATGACTGTAATCGGTTTATGTACATAATGAATAAGTTCATAATACGAGTTCGTTCCCTTGAGAATTGTCCCATATACTTGACTCACACTATGCCCTGGTTTATTTTCCCGAATGCACCTTCTCCCAGGAAGTTTCCTCGCATTCCAGAGTCAGAGTGAGTTCCTTGGAAAGACTACCGTTATAGTAAACCCACGAGTTTACTTTACCCCTATCACAGAGTTTATAGTTCGATGAATTAAGAAGGATTTTCATTCAGGTCACCAAGCCTAGGGACAATTACCCAAGAACCCTCTGAAGGATCATGTGAATGGAGTTTGGAAACCTTGTACAAGAAAGAGTAGTTCTCTCAGGTTTCGAAGTCATGGGAATTCGAAGCCCCGAGAGGTTGAATCTCGTGATTCAAGCTTAGAAAGGATAGCGATTCCAGTTATTGAAAGAGAATACCCCATCGTTTGGTAGACGAACGGTCAGAATCCTTTCGGAAATACCCCAGATCGGTCAGGACCGATGGATCTAGAGGAGGAGCATAGTATTTAACACCTCGACCCCTTCAGCCTTCGCAAGTAGTGATGGGATCCAGGATTGTAGATCCAAGGATTTGTCGGAGCTCTATTGACCATCGATCTTAACCTTTGCATAGGCAGGAGAGTGGACTTGACAATGTCCTGAAAGTCCTGAAGTATTCGGAACCATCCATCGGCAGAGGACACATGGCAGTCGGTTAGTATTTCGCTGACTCATGACTTGGAGTGGTCAAAGGGTAGGACTGAAAGAACTCACGATTCACGAAATTGCGACATGATCGTGGTCGTTGATCCATGAGTGATCTGGACAATCAGTTTAGCGTGAATAGGTTTCGGGGTTTCGGCACCCGGGAAACCAAAGGGCAAGACCCCTCATTTTCGCAAGTCACAAAATCCCGATATACAAAACCCCGAATTGGTTTAGCGTAAATAGGTTTTGGGGTTTTGGCACCAGGGAAGCCAAAGGGAAAGACCCCTCGTTTTCGCAAGTCGCAAAATCCCGGTATACAAAACCCCGAATTGGTTTAGCATGACTAGGTTTTGGCGTTTCAGCACTCGGGAAACCAAAGGGAAAGACCCCTCGTTTTCGCAAGTCGCAAAATCCCAGTATACGAAACCCCGAATCGGTTTAGCATGAATAGGTTTCGTCATTTTGGCACCCAAGAAACTAAAGGGAAAGACCCCTCGTTTTCGCAAGTCGTGAAATCCCAGTATACAAAACCAAGAGTCGGTTTAGCATAAATAGGTTTCGGCGTTTCGGCGTCGAGGAAACCAAAGGGAAAGACCCCTCATTTTCGCAAGTCGTGAAATCCCAGTATACGAAACCATGAATCAGTTTAGCGTGAATAGGTTTCAGTGTTTCAGCACCCGAGAAACCAAAGGGAAAGACCCCTCATTTTTGCAAGTCGTGAAATCCCGGTATACGAAACCCCGAATCGGTTTAGCGTGAATAGGTTTCGGCATTTCGGCACCCGGGAAACAAAGGGAAAGACCCCTCCTTCTTGCAAGTTGTGAAATCCTGGTACACGAAACCTCGACGCGCTCTATGAATGAGCCCTAGGTCACAGGACAAGGTCATGTGGTAGAAAGGAGGAGTCCCGAAAGGATTTGGACCATCCATTGGTAGAGGACGCGTGGCAAATATCTAAAGCCACCGGGGTTCTGGACATCGGAAAAATAGGAGTGAAGACCCCACCAGAATCCCGAAAAGTAGAATGTCAGGATTCAATTTGGGTCATTGATCAAGTCAACAATTTGGACCGTAGATCCGGATGATACCAGGCTTTCGGGTTTCGGGGATTGAAGGAACAAGGGTTCCTTGCAACAAAAAAATCTCGAAATCCAAGTTTCGGTAGTGCCATTTGGCATTAGCACGTGTTCACGGAGGTGGTCGCATGGAATAGGGAAAAGGGGAGCCAAGGAGCTCGTTAACCCCATTTCGGGTTTCGTCATTTCAAGGGACAGGGAGATGGGGAGAGCTCGCACATAGAAATCCCAAAATGCGAAAACCAGAAGAACCTTTTTGGTAAGGCCTATGATCCTAGCCCACAATCACATGGATGAGGATAAGGGAAGGGATGGTCCGCGCTAGGCCCCGTAGAAATTCAGGGATTCTATCCCTCGAAGAAAAGACAAAAAAAAAGAAATTATTAGTTGTCGTAGTGGGTGTGTGACATAGAAACTAAAAAGAAGTGGGAGAAATGTATGAAAGAGGAAATGGATTCCCTGGAAAATAACCAGACTTGGGATTTGGTTTAGTTGC
>JZKD02S1707112.1:0-10056 GCA_000966675.3 Picea glauca
GGCTTTATTCCATTAGTTGTAATTATACCTCCTAGTCTCCTATATCTACCAAGGAGACATTTTCATTTGGAATGATCTTGTACTTGAACAGTTAAGTGGGGTAAAAGGAGGTTGCCCCCTCGAAGAGGCTTATTATTTGAAATTATCTCTTTTTCAAGGCATTGAGTACTTTTTCTGAGGTTTTTCTATGCTATATTGATATTTGTTTCTTAACATAAGTCCAAATGGTACCACCATGAACTCATAATGCCCATATCTAGTTCTGAAGGCCATCATATGAATATCCTCATCTTTAATCTTGACTTGATGATATCCTGATCTCAAGCCAATCTTTGAAAATACCTTTTCCCCTCTTACTTGATATATGTCATTGATGCATCTTTTTCTAAATCTTAGCCAAGCTTTGTAATAAAGCAACATTCAATTCATCATTTTCTTCTTGATATTTGATAATGTTCTCATTATCTACTTTGTAGCTCTGAAGTTCCACCCTCAAACTTCTCATAGTGTCTGCCATGTCTGGAGGAGTCTCCACATATATCCTTTCATTAGTACCAGTTTCTAGGATGTGTGGTGAATCTTCCATGATGTCTCGTATTATGTCTTTCTCTTTCTCTCTCTTCCTCTATGAAAACAATATCGAGGTGAGGTGTTAGCTTTTTTCAGATCATAGTATTAACATCAGTTTGATCCATATTTTGATCCCTTACAACCTTGAGTGTTGTAACCGACCTTTGATACCAATTGTAATGAACCTCCTGCATTAGATCATAAAAATGAGGTCTAATGTCTGTTTTTTAAATTCAAAGCATCATCAAAATGAGGTCTAATGTTTGTTTTTTAAATTCAAAGCATCATCAAAAAGATTTCACCATCAATTAATGTATCAAATTTCTAGAAAAGTCCCTTGTAAATAGTTGGAATTTAAGGAAAACATGTTGCACAAGGTCATCATAAGCAAACATGTACGGAACAACACAAAGTAATAAGCTCATTGTAAAAACAAACACACCAATTCAAAAACCCTCTATGATATTGGAACCTTGTCTTACTTTCACAAAAATATTGTTGCACCCTATTCCAACAATATTGAAAATTAAAAAAATCAGAATCAAGTATTAATACTTATGAAATTTCACCATGCTAGTTAATCATAATGAAAATCTACTTGTAACATTTCAATTGTGGACCTCCTCCAAAAAAATTACTTTTATGTCCTAATTTTCTTCCACTTGCATTGAATAGCCAAGTATAATTTATAACAAAGACATTGTCAGTTTTGTCACAAAACCACAGGCTAATAATTTTTAAGGTAAATAATTGAGTCTTTCATGTTTTAATTGTTGGGAATAACGTAACTTAAGAAGTTGAACATTCAAATCCTAAGTGTGCAGATCTTATTTAGCAACCCTCGTCTGATTTGAATTTGATTTTCCATTTACACCTGGAAACAATAACATGTGCTAGTGATTCAACCTAAGACTAAGTATGCTTCCATTCAATTTAAGGTGCCCAAGACGTTGGCCATTATCCCTTCCAAATGTCACATCAATCCTCATGCATAGTTTATGGTATACAAACAACTTCAAAAAGGGTACATGTAGCCGAAACATTAATGTATTAGCAGATTTGAGCACTTCAAAATATCTTGTGCTGAATTCCCAATAAGAATATCATATACGAAATAACAATACAATCAACAGACACTTTCTAAATAATTACTTTGAAATAAAAAATGAATATGGATGATCTAATGGCCAATATGACAATTTGGGACTAGTATCGTTTGATAGTTGCTTTGCAAGATCATATGTCTGCATCATTTCACAAAGAGCAATACCAAGTCATGAAAATTAGCCATCTTGTTATGAACAATAGTTTATGAACCTTAAAGACTCAGAGTTCATGCTTATCCCTTAATTAGAAGAATATGGATGATCAACCAAATACTTTAACAAGAATTTAGACATATAGAATTGTTCTGGTAAACTGAGACACTTTGTGGTATTGCTTTATTTAAGAAAACAATTGCCATCTATTTTTTTCCTATCAAATTGTAGAAAAATTAGATGAAGAGCTTGGACTGAACTATAGACCTAGACACCTACTTAGGCAAACCTTATCTAAGCTAGCCATAAATTTAACCACACCTATATCTACATTTGAATAAATTTCCTCGCAGATGGAAATAGACTCATTTAAACTGTCTTTAAGAAACAACGAGAAAGCATATGATAGTTACAGTAATGAGAGATCAACATTTTTTCTGGGAATTATAAACTAATTGTCATTCATTACCACACATATGTATCTTCATTGGCAATCAAAGTTTTGTATACCTTATCAAATAAAATAGGAATACACACAAACAATAGACCTTGACTAAGGATCACTCATCACACCCATGACACTGCATCAATCTTGTCAAACTCAAAACTAGAAAAGACGCAGTCTTGTATAAAGATTCACTACCTTTAACTTCTTTAATTCACCAGATTTCAGTCAAATGACCAATACTTAGCTGGAAATTACCTACTTATTGTCTATCAAAGAGCTAATGTTGCTTAATGATACACATCTTAAGTCCAAGAAGTAGTGATAACCGATATGATAGTTGTCATGTGTCCACACAACCAATTTCAATTGGTATAAAGATGCAACAATACTTAATGAATTATCTAACTTAATAACACAATTTTTGGATAGGAAAGCATGTAGAGCAGACATATGTATGCGAGTGTATATGTAGGGATGGTACATTCTTTTGTGTATATGCATATGTTAGGATCTAATCCTAACCCCTCTCCATGGGTCATTAGTTAGTAGGATATGTTTTCCATGTAATAAAGGCTGACATTAGTTAATAAGGCCTAATAAATAAATGAGAATAAGTCAATGTAAGAAGACCTAATAGAAGCTTCGGCTTCTAGAAAGATCTTCCTCTAGAAGTTTCCCTAGAAGGTAGAATTAGTATAAATAAGTGTAGGAGGCATGGGTTAAGTTTTTCTTGGAGATTATTGTAATAGAGCTCTGCTCTACTAGAGGTTGCCCCCTCTAAGAGGCAAGTGAACATTGCTATCATTAATAAAGGTGCTCTTTCTAGTGTTATTCTGGTATCATTTTGATATTGTTCTGGATAAATCATTGTTGTTCTGTTATTTCTTGCTCAATATTTATTTTCTGCATATTATATTATATCTGGAATATTGCAAGTGGTATCAGAGCTCTTTCCAGGGCACGACTTGTGAGGTAATTTTTTTATTCAGGGTAGAGACATGTTTCGATGTCTTTAAGTTACATATATTTTCCATTACACACATAAACCCATGGTCGAGGAGTCATACACGTAGGAAATACAAGTGGTTCTTAAGCACACATTTATTGGCCACCCTTGTAATCCTTGTTGGCACCCCTTCGAGTGGTAGTGCATTAGAAAACACCTGTTTACAGATCAACCTAGGCATCCTAAAGCCCTCCATAGATAAACCGATCGACCGCCTGACTGCTATAGTGTCACTAATAGCAACACTAGGGAAGATAATCTCTAGTACCTGGGTAGTCGGGTAGTACGACTAAGGGAATGGTCTAGCCTCCTTAGTTGGTGCCCTGAGATATTGGGCCGAGTACTACTTTTGGACCCCACACGTATATCAGAGAGCTATAACATAGGGAAAACCCTTGTTTGTAGAACCCTTGAATACCCTAACCCTTGGGATGGAAAGCTCAACAAAACCGATAAGATATATTGTTGTGCAACTGTGTCTATTGCATTCTGGTTGCGAAATTCCTACACATTTATTCCTGTTAAAAATGACACCAGAGTCTGGGTCTTGTCAACACCCTTATTTGTAACCTAGTCCATTGCATTACTATCTTCATTTTGATTGCATTGGTACCTATTGATGATTAAAATTGCCATGAGGATTTCGCCCGCAAAGTATTGCTAGAGCCTATTAATTATAAACTAATAATATATATAATACTAGTAGGTGGGACCCCCTTGTAGATTGGAGGATCAGATCTGGTTCTTATGTTTTTACTGTCATTCGACACTACTTACAGGTTTGAGCATGATTGATGATCAATGTTGGTTTTATTCGCAAGAAATAAATAATGGATAAGGCATGTTGCGTGTTGTTTCTATTGCTCTAGGCTCTAATGTCGTGTTAAAGTGGCTTATGATATCTGTTGTTACCTTGCTATTTACTCCTTGAATTATTACTTGTGCCACCTGCAAAAGGTACATGTTAGTAACAACAAATAAGAGCAATTGAAAAGGGATAAGAGCAATTGAAAAGAAATAAGACAATATGAACAAAATCCACAAAAGGAAGAAACTAGACTATACTAATATGCTACACTATATGCATTGGAATTAAATGGATTGTTGTTAGTCCTAGCTACAAGGTTAGTGGCTATATGATTTATTGGCTTACATGGAAAAACATGTGATGTGCGCTATGGTGTGGTTGGCAGTGGTTAATGTGACATAGGGTGGCACTTTGGCAAGTAGTGGATGAATGCATGGTTTAATTGGATGAATTAATGGATTAATGGGCTGGCGTGTACTAAGGAATTGAATGATTGGAGGATGGAGGCGACGTACATTTACTGCATGTCACTCCATACCCCTCCCATTGGCCATCACCCTGGCTATGGTTGAATTGTGTTCGTTGTGGTTAAGCTCCGATTTTCCAGCAGAGGAAGAACTGCTCGACCAAACTCGCGTTTTTAAGGTTTTCATGGTTACAGGTATGTCTTTTCTCCATACATGAACCTGCTTTGGTTATGAAATAGATATTGGCTCAGTGATGTATGGGTATGTGCTTTCCTTAAGTCTAGCAACTGTGTAAATTTGTGATATTTTTCTGAAATGAATGGTTGGTGTGGTTTTCATTACAATAATGTTTGAAGGCACAATTTCATTGATCATTCCGAATGTTAGAAGCCATGAAGGTTCTCTGTCATCCTAATTGGTCTTGGTTGAAGGTTTTTCATTCGGTCCAAATTGGATAGCTGTCTCCACGCTTCTTATCACCATACCCAGTCGTTTTCTTTTATGGGGTTTGTTGGGTTTGAAACACTTTGTGTCACTACGTATTGTTTCATTTGGGTATGGGTTCATTCATGTTACTGATGTTTGTGCAGTGGGTTATGATGGTTGTAATGCCAAGGGGCTTGCTTAAGTTCAATTTCTATTCTCAACTTTGTTTTATCTCAGCATTCTTCGGTTGATTGGGAAAACCACGAGGGTTATTCCCTGCGTGTTCTAAGTGTTGTTACAGGACCAAAATGAAGCCTTGCTCCTTTGTTCTTAATCTCTCCTATCACGAGAATTGTCACCTCGTCTACTAATTTATTGGTGGTATACCCTGTGTGTGCACCGTTGGTCTCATAGATTCTTTCCCGATGTTGGGGGTCGACTCCAGTGTCCCTGTGTTGGTCCACAAAGAAAACCCTTGATTTCTCAAGCCCGGTTTTTGGTAGAGGGAACCATTATGTCCTGTCGGGTATGTTGTTGATTGTCATGAGTTGGTGGTGTATTATCGACAATGTCAATTACTGGCTCATCCCTATGGATTATGTTGACAATGGTGTTGGTTTTGGTATTTAGTCACTGCATTGGTTATTATGACATTTGAATTGTTAACCCGACATTAGTTATAATTGATTAAGTCACTACAATGCTTCGTGTGTAATGCGTGGGTATGTGTGGCCTTCCTACAACATGTTAGGTTGAGTTAATGATTGTTGTGACTGTGGGATTTAAATTTCCAAATGGGAGTATTGCAATCGTGGTGATTATGGCGTGGCTATCCACTGTATACGCTTGGATATTACTTGAGTGTGCCATCAGAGATGGTCACGGGTTTTTAAACAATATGGTTTTGTTACAATTTAATCGATTTGAGAAATGGAGTTAGGCATACTATCGTTGTCTCCCTGTATTAGATTGATAGCTCAGTGTCGTGATGTTTATATTCATATTAATTAAACATGTGCAATCACATAAATGCTCTTGTGTTTTGTTGAATGGTCTGTGTATCCTACAACATCGTATAAATTGAAAGGGTGATTGTTGTGCGTTTAAATGGAAAGTCATGATATATTGAGGATTGTGTTTTGACTATCCATTGTGTATGGTTGATGGATATCATGCATTGTTACAGAGATGGACACAGATTCTGTGACAATATAGTCTCATTACGACTTAATTGTTAAATGAACTTAAGGAATGGAATCAGGTGTGATTTTAGTGTCTTTGTTGATTTGAAGAAATGATTCATGGACAGTGGTTGATGTTTTGATAGAACAGATTCGAACAAGTGATTGTGTGTTCATTTAGAGATTGTTTTAAATATTAACTGGGACAATTGGGAAGAAACAAAACTCTTACAGGTTGTTGTGGAAGGCATATTGTCTTGTTTTGATGAAACTATGTTAAAGATCTGATTACAAACATTGAGCAAGTTAATGCACATAATTGATTGAATTATACACAATAGTTTTTCATTTGATCACAATGATTATTTGGTTGGTGCTATTTCTTTTTACGTTTGAAATAGAATGGTTTTATGGATTACTTAATTAATTTTATGAACAATATCCCCTCTCTTTCCCTACCATTATTTTGTTTTTCGCTAATTACAACCCCATTGCCTTCCCACATTCATTTCTCACTCCTTGTTCTTAAAATTTAATTACAGTTAAGAAGAATTATGTATTGAAGCATATTGAAATCATAGTTTCTTGGTTGGATCATGGTGATATTTTATTTGGTTTGCATTACAATTGATTGTTTGTTGTCCTTGAGCAGTAACCGTGTTCGTTTCCCCCTCATTTTATCATGTTTCGTTTAATACAAACCCCTCGCATATCCCAGGACCTTTTGTTCACCCCCTGCTAATTGACAACAACAAACAATTTGTATGGATTGGATTGCATGAGTTTGATATGTTGCCGATCCAAAAATTATTTCATGTTTTGAAAGAGTTGTCATGTATGGTTGTTAAAGGAACTATTTTCTAATCAATTATGCATACATGAATGAGCTCTTCAAACAAAAGGCTGAAAACCGAGGCCCACCATGCCCCTGTTAAGGCGAAAACCACTACTGCCCCTTCCTCACCTTCAAATGATTCTGATAAATCTATGTCCTCCCGCATGCATTGGAGGGACGATTGTTCTCATGTGATTAGCGAGATTAGGTCTAAAGGCTCAGTGTAGCCAAAGGAAAATTAAGAGAAATCAAAGGGTGACAACAACAACCAAGGAAAGATTGCATCTCATAGTGGAAAATATGGTTTTTGAGTTATATTTTATTTATTGTTGATGACAGTTGACTTCAAAAGTTTTGGACAACATGTTTTCTTTGGATATATGAGTAATATATTTTTGAAAATGATTTCAATTGTCGATGAGATAAATTGTCAAATACGAATGTGATGATGGGAGTCACAAGGAGGGGTGTTTTGCTTAATTAACTAGTTATGTTATGATTGTTAAGAGTTAAATGGGAGTCACAAGGGGTCCCACCTACTAGTTATTATTTATTTATAACCCTTATTATGATTTATTACTTTTCCCCCTAACTAAAAAGTTGGTTGAGTTTTTAGTTAATTTAACTAATGAGGTAGTTCAACTACTTCAACCAATTCTAATTGCTTAAAGGCAAAAGGAAAGGGAGGAACAAAGGAGGATAGAAGGAGAAGCATACTAAGGTTTTCTCTTTGAGTTTATGTTGAGATAGTTCAGTTTTCATTCATTCCTTAATTTATCACAAGCATAATTCTTTTTTATGACAGCAGGGTCTTATTGTAGACAACAAGATTCAGGGCTGAATTATATCATTCAGACACTTGTTTTTCAGAGGTGTTGATCTATCTTTGATAGTCTATGTAGACTTGTCTGTTTGTGAATTAGTTTTCATGACTGACAAAGGATATTGTGCAGAGTCGAGTTGGCAACAATATGTGGCAAGCTTATCCAGCTTTTGGAGTTCAGTTTTTTTATTTTTTGTTAGAGGTCCTTTTGTATGTTCCATCGGGGATGTCTAAGTTTGACTTTGGTCCAAAACTTCTTCACGGAATTTTGTAAAGAGAATGACTCTTTGGTGAATTAGAATGAAATAAAGGATTGCTTTATGTCTCACCTGTCTTGATTATCATCTTGGTGTCTTTGAATCTATCTCTACATTTATTTCAACAACTTTTGTATTCATAAAATCATATAAATAATGAATTTTCCAGCAAACTTTTATTTACAAAAATACTAGCCCAAGCACTTGTAATCAATACTTGTGAGTTAGGATATTAATTTTGATGGCTATAAACATAGGGTGACATTCTCGTCTATTTTTCTTTAACCAAGCAAAATCTAAAAATGCTTGAGTAAGATCATTTCATATCTTTTCCTCAATAGTACCCTTCACTTTTAAGACTTTTTTTTTTTTCCGCGATCCCACCCCTTTCTGAGACACCCTTATTTGACACCTATGCCATTGGATTCCTCTTTTTACCTTGATCAACCTAGTACTTATCAAATTTTGTGACCCAAATTTCCATCTTGACACCTCCCCTACTACCCAATCCTCCAACATGCCTACTACCCGCTCCCAAAGCCACAACGACCTGGACTTTAGGACAACAACCCTAGAGGAAGACATTAAAACCATCAAGGTATTCCATGAATCAATATCCCAACAACTAGCATAGGTATTGCACGACCTCAAGGGTAAGCATGTTGAGCACATTTTTTCTGACCCACAATATTCCCATCATGAACATACTCAATTGTCCCACTCCCCTTGGGATCTACACACTGTTGGAATAATGATATGAAAATGTAAAGGCTTGAATCTTCTAAAAATTGCAAGTGAAATGGTATGTGCTTGGGTAATAGGATCAAGTTACAAACACATAAATATTAATGAGTTTTTTACTTAATCATGAGCAGCATAAATAGGCATAAACAACCATCATAATACACACCTTAACACAACAAAATGATAAAGGAGTTCACCCCTCTCTTGGGCTACATCTCCTGGTCCAGCTTCCAATGGATCTTTTTCATTAATGCTCAAAGTGTCAAAATCAGTTCTTTACAATGCTTAGAATGAGAAATGGATGGCTTCAATGGCTCCAAAACATCCAAAAACCTCTAGTTGGGATCTTCCTGCACGTGGTTTGGCAAAAAACTGAGTTGGAATCACTCCCTGGAATTTTCTCCCAATTCTTTGTTGTCTTTGGTCACCAAAATGAACCTAGACTCGCTGAACCTGGCTTCTGGGTGTTTCCCGTGCCAAAAACCAAACACACATGCCATCCCGCAAAATCAGGCATTCTTTTGCACCGTTAGCACGATTAGCGCCCCCAAGGGTGGAGGCGATGGTTGCATGGAACCCAAGTGTCCATGGCCTAGGCGCTAAAACCGACACCCCGTGGCTAACCGTTGCACACATCCCCACACATGTGGTAATGACATTTGGCTGGGCACGTGGCAATTTAACCGTTGGATCGAATTGTGTGTTAAACCTCACGTGCAAACAACAGTTTCGTATGATGGAACAACATACAACTGGGGGCTGGGGCTAAGCCCCGACCCAAACCCTTGCGAACCATACCACAATGCAAACATAAATATATACCACGCCATATAGTGTTAAGAACTAAACTACGGGTAGGCTGGTACCCGACCCTTGCCAAAACATTGACGTGTCTTTCAGAGGTCGCGAGTTCCAACCCCCGCGAGCACAACCCAACCTTTTACACTATGAAGGGGGTGCCATGTGGCAGCCCACGTTTGGGCCACGTGGCACCATTCTATTGGTCCACTAACTGCCATGTAACCATTTGCAACTTAGCAACTGACACGTGTCATCATGTGATAAGTCCCCCTCACCTTCCACGTCGGCCTCTGCCACGTGTCGATATACCCACCTCCCACGTGTCTAGTACGGACATGCCGCATCAACATCTCTGCACAGTCAGTAGTCCACGTCACCTTACCACGTCAACAGTACAAACATGCCACATCAGCACTGTACGAACTATACTA
>JZKD02S1707112.1:70376-87632 GCA_000966675.3 Picea glauca
AAGAAGAACCTGTAGATGATTTATCAAATGGGGTATCTTTGAAAGATGTCATCATTCCAAAGAATAAAGTATCTGAGTCACAACATAACATACAAAATCAGGTTCCCCAAACACCTCCTTCTCTTGAGATGTTGCTCATTGAAAAACCAATTGCTCAATCTGAGTTTGACATCATGAATGAACTAAAAAATGTCTGTGTTAAGATTCCATTGTTACAAGCAATTATATATGTTCCAATCTATGCCAAGACCATTAAATAAATTTGCATTAAGAAACCAGGTCGAAAACAGAAAGATCCACCCACGATACACCTAGTAGGCCAATCATCGAATTGTATTTCTGAAGCTCCTAAGATTGTGAAGTATGCCAACCCCGGGAACCCAATAGTATCAGTTACTACCAACAATGTTTCTATTGGTAATACTTTAGTCGACTTGGGTGAAGCCATTAATATAATGACCATCAATACAGTTGAACTGTTACAACTAAGTCAATTCCTTCGCCCTACCCCTACAGTTCTTGAACTTGTTGATAAAACAACTATAAAACCTGCTGGGGTCCTCGATGACATTCTTGTTACATTAGCTTCATGGGAATATCCTGTCGACTTCATGATTATTCATTCAAAGGATCCCACGAAAGGTCATCCAATTATTTTAGGGAGAGCTTGGTTGGCTACGGCCAATGCTTTCATAGGATGTCGTGGTGGGGATATGTTCATTTCAAATGGCATTTATTCACATAAGCTTACTCTTTTTTCGCCTGCTCAACCGGTTATAGAATAATTGTGGTGGCTAAAGTGTCCATATTACGAGAATGATGAGGAAGAAACTTTATTTTCTGTTGATGAATTTCACGCGTTACAAGAACCAACAAAGGATGATATTTTAAGCCAATTTATTTCTGTGACAGAAAATGTCGAATTTCCACAAACATATTTTCAATACGATCAAACTTTCAGAGAGGAATTTCAAGAACGAAGTCAGTCATTTTTCTCGTTTTCACCATTGATGAGCATCTGGGGTCATACACCATTCCAGTAGAACTTAGCCCAGGCAAATGTCTATACATCAATTCTGAATTAAGTCTTAACCAACAGGAGCAGTTAACAAATCTTTTGAAAGAACAGTAAGGGGAATTTGCATGGGAGTAAACTGATATGAGAGGAGTGCATCTTGACACCTATATTCACCACATATATATCCAACCAAAGATAACACCAATAAGACAACCACAAAGGCGTATGAATCCAATCCTAAAAGATTTTGTGAAAGAAGAGTTACAAAAATTATTAAATGTAGGATTCATTTATCCAATTTCTGACAGCAAGTGGGTTTCACCTCTTGTTGTGGTACCTAAGAAAATGACAGGGAAATGGAGAATGTGTGTAGAATTTAGGGAGTTGAATAAGGAAACCCTGAAGGACTACTTTTCCTTGCTTTTTATAGATCAAGTTTTGGATACCTTGGCTGGAAAAAGATACTTTTCCTTTCTCGATGGATATAGTGGATACAATCAGATTCAAATTTCTCCTGAAGACCAGGAGAAAACAACATTCACGTGTCCTTGGGGAACTTATGCTTATAAAGTGATACCTTTTGGACTATGCAATGCTCCTGCTACATTTCATAGAGCAGTCCTTGGGATTTTTGCTGACTTAATTCATGATTGTGTGGAAGTGTACATGGATGAATTTACTGTTTATGGTAATACCTTCGAAGAAACCATAAGTAATCTTGAGAAAGTCTTGATTCACTGTTAGGAATCAAATTTATCCCTTAGTCACGAAAAATGTAAAATGCTATTAATTGGGGGAATAGTGTTGGTTCATCATTTGTCTGCAAAAGGAATTAAAGTTGATCCAGCTAAAACTGAAGTAATAGTTAAGCTTTCCTCTTCGAAAACCCAAAAAGATGTGCGAAGTTTTTTGGGACATGATGGATATTATCGTCGATTTATTGAAAACTTTACAAAGATAGCCAACCCCATCATTAAACTGTTAGCAAAGGATGCAAAATTTTGTTGGGATAACAATTGTCAAAATGCTTTTGAAAATTTGAAAGCGAAATTGTCCATGGCATCTATTCTAAGAGGACCAAATTGGTCTCTTCCTTTCCATATTTCAACTGATGCCTCAGACACTGCTTTAGGAGGAGTGCTTGGACAAAAAGAAAACCAACAAAATTATGCAATTTACTTTACCATAAAAAACCTTACTCCTCCTGAATTGAACTACACTGTGACATAGAAGGAATTTTTGGCTGTAGTTCATGCCATTAACAAATTCCGTCATTACATCACTGGGTATGAGGTTTTTGTACATATCGACCATTCTGCTATTAGATTTTTGATGAACAAACCAGTTACTACCGGAAGAATCACACGATGGCTTTTGCTACTTCAAGAATTTAACATCACTATAGTTGATCGACCAGAAAAAGAAAATGTAGTTGTGGATTTTCTCTCTCGTATCCCTCAAGACAGTACTGACATTCCAGTGAATGATAATTTCCTTGATGAAAATCTATTTGCAGTAGCTGTTAATACCCCTTGGTTTGCAGATACAACAAATTACTTAGCTACAGGGAGACTACCAACTCATTTGTCATCACCACAAAAGAAAAGAATTGTCCAGCAAAGTGCTTATTACTCTTGGGTAGGAAGTGATATTTTCTATACAAGTTCTGATATGATCATTAGGAGATGTGTTCAGGAAGATGAGATTCCCGATATCCTTCAGGCCTGTCATGATGGGCCATGTTGAGGACACTTCTCTGATAAGAGAACGACATATAAAGTCTTACAATCAGGATATTACTGGCTGACACTGTTTAAAGATGCAACACAATATGTAAGAAGCTGCGATAGTTGTCAGAGGATGGGGAGACCTACCATAGCAGACGAGATGCCCTTACAACCGCAGGTTGTGATTGAACCATTTGATAAATGGGCACTTGATTTTGTAGGACCGATTTCCCCAATGTCGAGGAAGAAGAAGTACATCTTGGTTTGTACAGATCTTGTGACCAAGTGGGTAGAGGCAAAATCCTTATATCAAGCAACTCAGAAATCAATGGTTGAATTTATTTATGAATATATCTTTACCTGCTTTGGTGTTCCACGAGAGATTGTTACTGATCAAGGTGCTCAATTCACTTCTAAGCTGATGAAGGAACTCACAAATAAATATGGGATAAAACACTGTAAGTCTTCCCCATACCATCCACAAGCCAATGGGCAAGTGGAATCCATGAATAAAGTTCTAGAAGCTATTCTGACCAAGACAATACATTTACATCACAAAGATTGGGCGGATAGACTTCTAGAGGCTTTATGGGCATACTGGACTATGTGGAGAAATACCACTGGTCATACCCCTTATGAATTGGTATATGGCAAGCAAATTCTCCTTCCCATAGAATTTCAGATTCATACCTTCTGCATAGCAACATAATTGGGTTTGAATTTGGATGAGGCACAAAAACAAAGAGTTATGCAATTAAATGAATTGGGAGAAATCAAGCAAGATGCTCTTCAAAGAACTATCCTCATACAAAATCAACGTAGCAAATGGCATGATAAATACATTAAGAAGAAGCATTTTCAACCAGGGGATTGGGCATTGCTATTTGATTCCAAATATAAAACTTTCAAAGGAAAACTTACGACAAGATGGCTGGGACCTTATTAAGTGGAAACTGTTTTTGATAACGGATCTGTTAGAATCAAGACCATAGATGACTCTCAAAATTCCTGTGTAGTAAATGGACATCGATTAAAAGTGTATAACAAACCCTTTTCAAGAGATGATTTTCTACAGGAAATTTCTAAACAACCAGAAATAAAGATAGTAGGAGAAGAGTCTTCTCCTCCTGCTAATCCTTGATCATTTTTGCTGTTTCAAGATTTTGTAAATAATAAATTTTTTAATAAAAATAAAAAAATGATAATAAAAATAAAAAATAAAAAACAAAACAAAAAACAAAACAAAAAACAAAACATTTTGGATATGTTGACACATTGTTTTCAGTTTTACAGGATTTTTAAAGCAAGTACAGAATAAAATTCCATCACTTTTTCGCAACAGGTAAGAAGGTAAGATCATTTTATTTTATGAATTTTTCTTATCAATATATACTGTCTTGTTTTGAAATTAATAAATTTGAGCTTGTTTGCTCCCTTTGAATTGCTCATTAAAGTATGAAAGGGGCATTTATCAGGGATAGGATTATTCTTTACCAGGCTTGATAGATTATGATGGGAAAGAAACCACCCTAGAGTTTTCTTTTATCCTTTTCTCATACTCTCAAAACATGAGAAAGCAATGAGCATATACTAACTTGGGCTCATAAAATCGACAAGTAAGTGATTACTGTCCCACACAATTACTTTTTCTACTCTCACGTTGGATGATGTGGGATACGTTAAAGTCCACCTTCCAACAAGTCTCACTCCATCGACATCAACACCTTATCTGGAGTAGATATTAGAGACTATTTAGTACCCTGGGATCTGCATGCCTCAATGGCATATTTCCTTGCTAACAACCATGGGAATACATCAATGTCTCTTGGTTGATATATCCTACAGGTGACTTGACACCAAGACCTTTATTCGTACCTGTTAGGATGTACTATAGGTACCTTGAGGCCCATTGACATCAATGGTGGGTCATCTCGCATTGGTTAACATCATTCATTAATGGCCGATAATCCAATGATTTATTTTTGTGTTCGACTCCAAAACATTTATTCACTCAAATAAGAATTGTACCATGGGTTAAAGCTTTGAAGCTATTGTAGAAGACATAATTTTGATTGATTCCTTTTAGGAATGAACAAGAGACAGGTTCAGGGATAGCCATTAGATAATTTGCTTCATTAACAGGAAAATATTTTTCTTAGCAAGTTATTATTGGTTCAAGTTTCTATGCAGATCTCAGTTTATTTCATCAGTACCAGATATAATTAATCAGTCAAAGTGATTATCAACAGTACATAATCCAGTTACAACTCTGGCACTCACTAGATTCATAATTGGTTTCAAAATCTCTACAGTAAGAAAATACAACATAATAGGGAGTAAGTACTCGAGCTCAGGTAAGCATAGTCTCATGTTAGTTTAATTTATTAAATTACATATTAATAACTTGAACTATGACTGCCTCGATACTCCATGACATTTCATCATTCCTATACTCTGTACTTAAAAGGCTAAGTTCAACTCTTCTTGACATTTCGTATCATGAAGAATGAACTACATTATATTGGTTGAATTTGACACGACTCATATGAAATGATATTTTGAAAAGGTGTACGACCATCATCATTCCTTCACACACTATTGATCCTCACGACACTTAAAACATCCTTCCATAATTCCTTTCATGACCTATTTCATACATCATAATCTATTCCTCTGTTACCCTCGTCTAATTCCTTTGCTCATCTTTGAACCTTTCCTGTTATATTGAGTAGCATCATGGTGGCGAGTCGTCACGAACCAGAGACTTATGCCGATTTGGAGGCTCTTCCTGAGTATGAAGCCACCAAACACATTTTCCAGAAAGTTGGATGGGAGCCGTTCTTCAAGAAATTTGACGGGTATGATGATAGAATTACACTTCAATTTTCTCTGCACTTTCATGGTGGACTAGCTAAAGTGGGCGAGCTGGAATTCGAAGTCACAGAGAAGTTCATTTCTGAAGCAATTTAGTTACCCAGTATTGGTCAGAAATGGACGAAGGGACAACCAGTCGACAAAAAGCTCTGCACATAGCTCCTGCAACCCCAGTATCAAAAATTACAATGGTCTGAAGGCATATCAAGGTCGTGGTTGGAACTGAAATGGGCTTAGTTGCTAGTCATACTTCAACGCTACCTCACTTGTGAAGGTCGGTACATGATCGTGTTTCCCTGTCATGCTCGACTCTTACTGCATTTCAAAGGTAACCATTTGGTGAACATCCCTTATTTTTTGTTGAAGAGTTTGAAGAAAACGATAGAACAAGTTCGCAAAGAAAAATAATTTAGAGGCAATCTATTTCATTTTGGTCTTGTCAAAATTTTGGTTAAGTTTGCGTTATCCCACAAACATGAATCTTGGGATATGTTTGTTGTAAGAACCCTAGCCTCTGGAAAATATAAAGATAAATATATTGAGTCCATTGCTCCACAGAAGAAGTTGACTTCTAAGAAAAAGGTTGTTAAAACCCTAGCCAAAATATGTGATGACCCTGAGTATACACCAGATTGCAAAATTGAGGCCAGTGATGATAATCCTTGCACTGAACATTCGTTTGATGTCCATGGTTCTGATGGTGTGGAAACTAGCCATGAAAAAGTGGAAAACACTGTCCCTACAGATGTAAATGTTGAAACTCTTATTTCTTCTTTGACTGCTAAAAATATTATTGATGTGGAACAACTTGAGGAGTTAATTGACAAACCTAGAAGAAATCCTAAACGTAAATGCACACTTTCAGATATGGATAACTCCGTGCCTAGTTATCCATTATAGGAAAGATTGAAAAGTATGAATGATCATGAGGAGGCTCCAGAGTCTTCTGAGATGACATGGACTCTCTCTCAATTGATTAGAAAAGTCCGTAAAGTCAATCAACAAGATAATGTGCCCAAAGAAATTGAGCAGGACAAGCCAATTAAAATACTAGTTGATACCCCTTTTCAGGTCTATGATGAGTTCACTCATGATTCCAACCCTCAAACACAAGAAGGTCGTGGTAAGACATTCAAATCTTACTGTGAAATATCTTCCAGTAGATCTTTGCGACCAATGGTTGTCAGATTGGAAAACAAGAATCACATGTTAAAAGAGAAGTTACATGAATATGCCATACTGGATTGACATATAAAAACATAAAATGAACTTATGAAACTCAGGCAAGCTCACTTCTCGTCAAATATTGAACGATTAAAACGAAAAATAGAGGTCTTTTTCAGAAGAATAGGAGATTGCAGAAGATTGCTAGGAAGCACATCACCATTAATCGGGTTCTTAAGAAGGAAATAAGAAACATAAAGAAGCATGAGAAATTGCAAATGTTGGTTGCAGCTGCTGCAACACTCTGATGAATCTTAGTTTTTTGACTTTTTGTTGACTGAGGATAGACAAAGTCTTCAGCTTGGGGGAATGTTAGTCTCCAATTTTGACCATATTTTTTCCTATATCATGTTAGATATACCCCCATTTCATATCCAGTATCATCCCTTTATGGCCTTACCTTGATACATTTCACATCATTTTGCCCTAAATGGAGCTATTCAAGGTATTCATATGATTCAAGTTATTTTTAATGTATTTTGATACTTTAAACTAATATTGATACTAACGTGACATGAGTTAGGTACTTATTTCCTTGAAACATATTTATCAGTACCAGGTACCGGCTTGCACTTAGTGGAGATGTCAAAGATTTGCACGACATTGCCAGATTGGAATGACAGTCTGATTCATATGATTGATTGAGTCATAGCTCAATGTGATGACTTAGAGCAAAATTATAGAACTGTTTGTTATGATGCTTTATGATTCACGCTTCTTGACACTGCGTGTCATGAAGCTGTGAAATTAGTTTTAACTAACTATGAGTCATTTTTGGATCTAAGATTCACTTAGTTAAATGCACCTATGTTCAATACTATTTTGGGGAGGATCTATATAAACTCAGATTGCTCTCAAGAAACGTGGGTTATGATATATTATGTTATGCGATTTCTGATAATACAATTGCTATGCGTTATATCATTTTCTATTAAATGATTTGAGTTTATTTACGAATTATGGAGCGTGAGGTATGAAACAGTTATACATGGAATAATTTGAGTAGCTCTGGTTTTGTTTTAGGGTGATTGCACCTCTTGGTTGGGCCCACCAATAGGTTCAATTCGATTTCTCTTTTCCACAGCATAGTTAGTTTATTTCTAGTACTAGAATCTGCATGTGAGTTAGTTTTTAACTTGAAGTTACTCTGCTAAATTCCGGCTTAGTCATTTTTCGTTTAGTTCATTCTCAGTTTGATATTGTCTTGTAGATCGTTGAATGTTGGAATGAGTTATTTTCCATTGTATAATTTGAGGAATGAACCAAGTGCCGATTAATATTTCTCCTAGATTAGTCTAGATTTGCTCTGTTTTCCAGTTTCTAGTTTGATCATGATTTGAAGATAATTTGAGTTTAGAATTACTCTGTTTTGTTAGGGTAGCTAGCTTATGGTCTGGTTAAAGGAAGCTTCCAGTACTTGTAGGGTAAAATAGGACATTTATTAGTTTCACCTTTGTTATATTTAGAACTGCTTGATATTTAGATTAAATAAGAGGTTTTTAAAATGATCTCTCTTTTATGGTTCAGATAGATATTTTGATGATTAGATGTTTAAGATAATGGTAGATAGCCTTGGGTGATTTCTTTAGATTAGGAATAGAAATACATTTGAGTAACTTAGAATTGTTTCCATTTGATTAATTAGACAAGATATGATTAATTTTAAGAAAATCATTAGGATTGAGTTTATAAGAGTAAGTTTATGTTTTCTTCTCAGAATAACCTTTAGGTAGAAGTTAGAATCTTACCAGTACATATAGGGTAGCAACTCTAAGTTCACTTACCCTGGTTTGACAATTTAGTGTTTTTAGGTAATTAAAATCTTTAATACAACAACCTGACATTTTTGGTGCCGTTGCCGGAGAGCTGTTTAGAAGGTAAGTTAGATAATTGATTTGGTTATTTTCTTAAATGTATTTGGTTTGGTGTGGTATGTCTAGCGGGTTGAAGAAAGAGGAGCTGTGAGACGAAGGGTGAGAACCGACACATATGTTATCACAGGTTCCTCTGAAACCCAATCTTAGTTTTTCTTTTATCTAGTATGTTTTCATGAGAAATAAAGATCATAGAGGTAGATTTAGGGGAAACTCAAAACAACAAAAAGAAGAAACCTCCACCCAAAAAGCAATAGAAAATGAGACTGGAACTCTGGTTGAGGAAACCATAGAGCAAAACATAGAACCAAGAAACACCACATACCAACAAATTCAAATTCTTGGCGATCCAAACTCGGTTGACATAGTTAATCCATAAGAAGTGCAAGCTATTTTTAGGAACCCTGACACTATAGTTTCACAAATAAAAACTACAACTGTTGAATCAAAGGTAATAGGATCCTCAAAAGAACCAATAGGAGATAGTAATTCTGTCAAAAAGAATCCAGAGAGGTGGTATTTCACACCCTCACCAAAGAAAGATCAGATTGCATATTCAATTTTTGGTAATCTTTTTAACATGGCAGAAAGAGGGAGAGAATTGGATAGAAGAGAGAGAGGAGAAATTCATGTTGAAAATGAAGAAGAAGAACAAATAGAGACTGAGCTAAGACCAGAAACCACCTTTGGGTTTCCAATTTTGGATTTGGTCCAAAATGTCAATATGAAAAATATCCCACCTTCGACACTACCAACCTTTTATGGGAAAAGTAGTGAAGACCCAGATGTCTTTCTTTTTGAATTTGATATCTTGTGCATGAGTTATAATTATCTCTAGGATGCACATAAGCTGAATTTGTTTCCTGCTACCCTAAAAGATTCTGCATTACGTTGGTTCATGAGTTTAGGAGAGTACAGGGGATTTTCAAAACCTATAGACAGATCAAGGAGAGGTTCTCATGGAAGGGACTCAAACAAGATGTTATGAGACATGTCAATGAGTGTGTGACTTGCCAGTAGAACAAGTCAGAGCATGCTCTTCCAGCAGGGCTACTTCAACCACTCCCCATTCCAGAGAAGAAATGGGAGAGTATATCTATGGAATTCATCATAGGTCTACCCAAGGTCCAGGGTAAGGACTGTATCTATGTAGTGGTCGACAGATTGACCAAGTTTTCTCACTTCTATGCCATACTGACAGAGTACAATGCAGTTCAGGTAGCCAATATTTTCTTCAGGGAGGTCTTCAGACTTCATGGGTTACCGAGGAACATCGTTAGTGACAGGGACAGTCGGTTCATGGGGACATTTTGGAGAGAGTTATTTCGGTTGGTGAGGACTGAGTTGACATCTAGCACCAGCTATCACCCTAAGACAGATGGGTAGACCGAGATTGTCAACAAGTGGGTTGAAGGGTATTTGAGGAACTATGTAGGTGGACAACATAGAACATGGGTAAAGTGGCTACATTTAGGAGAACATTGCTACAATATCACCTTCCACATGTCCATTGGTATGACACCCTTCCGAGCATTGTATGGATACGATGCTCCCTCTTTGGTAGGCTTGGTCTTCGGGGAGAGCAGGGCTCCCAAGGCCAAGTATTGGATCATAGAAAGTTAGGAGATTCTCAAGTTGTTGAAAGAGAACCTGCAGACGACGCAGAACCGACAAAAGATCAGTGCGGACAAGCACAAGATAAAGCGTAGCTTTGAGGTGGGAGATTTGGTTTTCTTGAGATTTGAACCTTACAGACAGTAATCTTTGAAGAAGAGTGGGGTCGAGAAGCTCAAGCCCATATTTTATGGCCCTTACATGATCATGCGTTGAGTAGGTGAGGTTGCTTACTAGCTAGAGCTTCCAGAGGAGAGAAAGATTCATAACGTTTTCCATGTGTATTTCCTAACAAAATCAGTGGGACAATTCATTAGCACATCAGAGGAGATTCCCCCATTGGATGAGGAGGGACATTTGGAGTTAGTTCTGGAGGAGGTTTTGGAGTTTCGAGAGTAGAGACTGAGGAGCAGGGTCATCAGAGAGTGTTTGATCAGATGGAGAGGACTTCCAGTAGAGGACGCTACTTGGGAGAGTGAGTAGGTGTTGCATCACCCTGGAAGGGTATTGCTTGAGGACAAGTAATTTCGGGAAGGGAGGACTATAATGTCCCTTTCCAAATAGGAGCTCCAAAGAGGAGGCTTAATGGTCTAAACCACCCTGTTAGACTATAACCAGGGCCAGAAAAGGGGTAAACAAGGTTACTAGAGGTCACTCCAGTCACAAGTGTTATTTATGGAAAGTGACATTGAGATAAAAAGGGTTAAAAGTGCTTTTAAGTCATTATGAGCTAAAAATAGAAGTCAACAGTGAATTAGGGTTTCAACAGTGATTTAGGGTTTTAGAAGTCAATAATGAATTAGCGTTTCAACAATGATTTAGGGTTTTGGAAAGCTATAAAGGAAGGGTCAACAACCTAATTCATCATGACTTTTCATTGAGGAGAAGAGGCACATCTCAGGAGAGATAGTTCAATGGATTTCAGGAGGAAGACACCAGTTGACTGATTTCGGTGTTGATAGACACACCCTAGTCAATGAGAAGATCATTCAGGTCTTCCATCATTCTTCAACAACAGTTACACATTGTTCAACAGCAAGGGCACATTTATCCAGAGTGAGGGCGCAACTTCTGAGAGGGTTTTTAGTCGACTTATCCCATCTAGGGAGAATTTCGATATTTCCCTCTGACCTATTTGACAGGAAGGCAAAGTGCATCTTTTGCCTGGTTCCTCATCATATTCCGACGGAGGAATCAACTGGGTCACATTTTCCAGACTTGGACGTGTGCTACTTTTGGCGGACACATTTGGGGTTCCAGAGCGAGCATCAAGCCATATTCAGGGAAAACCTTCTGACCCATTTCCCAGTAGACCAAGGTGGTCATTTTGAGACACATCTCATCCAATTCTGACGGTGGAATCACTAGGATGCATTTTTCCAGAGAAAGAGTGGAACATTCCCTAGGGGGATCAATCCAGTGTTGAAACTCACCAGTAGAAGGGTCCAACAGTTACCAATACTAAGGGCTAGAGCAGGGCACATCATTTGGGACAGTTTCCAGGCCATTCTGAGAGGGCGAACTTTCCAGACTTCCAGCAGTTACCGTTAGAGCTGCCATAGTCTGAGCACATCCATTGATTCTGCAATGCTCCTATATTCCGGGTAATATCTTTTAGTTGCTTATTTATATTCTAGCTAAGATCCTTTGTCTGTTGATCTAGTCGAGTATTGCCAGTTTATTCACTGGCATTCAGCCATTTTGTAATCCACAAAGATATCATAATACAACTTTGTAGTCCTTTGTCACATTTATTACTTGTATGATCATTTATATGTTGTAAACCATTGATCCTACACACACATTAGCAAAGTTTCCTAAACTAGACAAGTCAGGAACATTACAGGCACACTCCAATCACCAGCTTCACACTATGGGGGGGGTATTGAAGCAAATTCCAGTTCCAATGGGTTCCAAAATTGGTAGTGAATAAAAAGGTCTAATGGGAGACACGAAATATGGTATGGATATGGAAGGTGCACCACTAGGCAGGAAGAGAGTAGGGGAAGTATTTGGGATGAGCTAGAGGTAGAATATTATGATGGGGATGGATAGGATTGATACCAAAAAGGTATATATTTACCAATTGTTATGCTCTTGTTTCTAAGAAACTATCGCGGTATCCTATACTTGGGTTAAACACCTTCAACGCCCATCTGGCCCGACCAACCGTGACACGTTTCTTCCGGTGAACTACTTTGTCTCTTGTATCCTTCTACTTTCACATTCCCTTGAAATTTTTAGAATCATCTATTCCTCCCCTAAAGATATGATCCATTTGTTTTTGTCCTCTCACTACTGCTCGAGACTCCCCATTTCTCCATATTAAGGCCTCTTGGACTATTGACGTTGATGCGACATCTATATTCTTAAACGGTGGCACCATATACATATGGTTGCAGTACTGCGACCTCTGAGCCGACCACTTGAATCCTTCCCAAGTTTCCTCCATAGTATTGTAGTCTAAACATTCAAAGTTTAATTGACATTTTCACCTGAATTTGGTGATCTAAATATAGGAAAGAATGAAATTTTATGTTGCTTAACTTTCATTTATGAATTCATAAATGGATTCATCATCCTTAGAAACACCTAGGGCACTCGAACTACAAAAACTTAACCACTCAACATGATACTTATTATACCATGGACTACTCTCCCTTCGTTATACAAAGGATAATTCTAGGACATGGTAGTATCAGTAAATAAAAACCATCATATGACTTCAGTGGTCACATTAACCAACATCTGAATTGAAATTCACTCATCACCTATTTGGTGGCACAACTGATCTGGGTCATCTAATATCCAGCCTGCCCACATCATGCAAATTTCTAACTTGTACTATGTTCATGCATTAATCATTGTCCTTACCAATCATATCTCTTGTCCATTCACGTTCAATTGACGTCTAGAGGTAGAGACAAAATAATTAACTCTCTCTATGCATTTTTATCCCCCATAGTATGAATAATTGACGTCTCGATCGAGACAATACGCACATAATTATCCCATGCCAGGGATTTTTATCTCTCATAAAAGGCATAAATTACATCTTGATCGAGACAACATGGGCATAATAATCCCATGACAGACATTTTATCCCCCTAGTTGGAAAAATTAAGGCCCAATTAGGTGCCAAATGCACCCATGAGAGAAACCATTGCTGACATGGTAGTGCCACGTAGGTGCCATAGAGGCAAGCCATGAGGAAATGGTGAGTCATGATGGTAATTTGATCGGTCATATAAACCATCGAATATAAGTTAGTTGTCCAAAAAATATTATTCTACATCATATGTTCAACAAACGTCGGGGGACCAAGAAAAAAACATAGTGAAATTTTAAGAATTAGTGGGTAACATTCGACAGTAAGGTGGATTTTTTCCATAATGTCAAAACACCCCATCGAACTTCAACACCATAGTAGTGAAGTTCTTGTATAATGATGATGCTATAATATTTAAAGTCCACTTATAAGGAATGTCAAATTCACAATTGCTTATCTACAAATTTTTGAACCTTGTTCTTTGTGTCTCTACCATCTAGTGGAGCAATATTTGTCCCTATTAACCCATTCTTGTGTTTTCCTCCTATAATTTGAAACTAGATCATGTAGAAGTAGTGTTCAATTTCAGCATAGTATTTATGATCATGAAAGATTAATTGTCATATAGAACTCATCCTATTTCTATAACATCATGCACAATTCATAGGATTATGTTTAATTAACAAGTGAGGCCCATTGTCCTCTATTTCATCCTCACCTATTTGAAAATGATTTGAAATATCTTCCTGATAYCAAAATTTATTTTCTCATGATGYAATATACCTAGTATATTACATTTCTTATTATTTAATAATATGTTATAGGTTTGTTATTATGCAAATAGGAATTGTAATGTAAATGATAAGTCAATGATAAGTCATGACGTTTGGAAAGAACATTATCATTCCCCCTATGTATTTATATACACATATTGTATTTCATATGATGTGAAGTAGATATGTAAAATGGATAGTAAATACAAGATTATTTATTATGGATATACTATACATCATTTGGACTACTTGGCTCTGATACTAAATGAAGTGGATCTGGTAGTCCACTTCATGAGAACATCATGAATGCATAACATAATTCCATATATCCATAATAAATAATCTTTTATTTACTATCCATTTTACATATTTACTTCACATCATATGAAATAAAATACATGTAAATAAATACACGTGGGGAATAAAGTCATGTTCTTTCCAAAGRTCAYGACTTATCRTTGATTTATCATTTACATTATAATTTCTATTTACATAATAACAAACCTATAACATATTATTACATAATAATAAATGTAATATACTAGGTATATTACACGTGATTTTCTCCTATGTGCTTAAATGTTGATGTAAGTGTTGTATCTTGTTTTTTCATGTCAGATATGTAATATAATGAAGCTACATACGAGTTAATAATAAATTTAGATATGGTATTTGTCGATCTGCAAACACACACAACAAAACTCAATGTGTAGTGAACAAATATTAGACAATGTAGAATAAGGAGACATAGCATGTACGATAATGGAGATAGATATTAACCAGATAACAACCATCAATTTGATTGAGTGAGAGAGTAGTGTGTTCTATAAGAAAGACCATATTTTCCTTATTATTATTTATTGACAACAAAAATTGTTGAAGAGAACTAAAGTCTTACAACAAAAATTGTTGAAGCAAACTAAAGGCTTTCAACAAAAATTACTGATGTTAACTAAATGCCTACTACAAAAATAGTTGAAGCAAACTGAAACATTAATTATGGAGTTCCCCCTCATCATTAGTGGCCAAGGAATTGGTGTGCACTTCTTGGTTTCCCAATTCCTCCATGTTTAGATCCAGAAGCGTCCTTGCTTCCACTAGAAAATGAGGGAAATTGCTCTACAATGTCTCTGTAGACATCCATTTGGCCTGAGTTGCTGTCTATCCCTTTCAACCCATAAGATATGAAAAATATTTCTGCTAGCGAGTGGTTTAGGTCTTGGAGTCAAGAATGGTATCAAAGAGTAGAGGAAGTTGAAAATATAGAATATTATCAACCATATGATGGTCTGTGACTGATTCTTCAAGGAGAGGTGGTTCAAACATATTGATATTGTTCACATTGAGCACATCGTGGATGCTGAGATGTGAAGGAAATTCCAGGAGATATGCATTCTTTCCAATTTATTCTAGAACAATGTATGAGACATAACACACCGAGTGCAACTTATGGTGTTTTCCTTTGAAGCAGTTCATGTCCAACAATAGCCACACATGATCTCACGGCTAAAATAACATTTTTTTGCGATGCTTGTCATGCATTGTTTTTGCATGCTCTTTGGTTGCTTGAAAGGTAGCTGCTACCTAGGTATGGCACTATGATATATTGTGGATAAAACACTACGGTGAGTTTTGTTCATGTTGATGGCATGTAGATCCCAAAGGGTCAAGAGTGAGGGGCCATCTTTAAGGGTACAAGGGGATGAAACCCAAAACAAAATTCAAAGGGTGAGAAACCAATGGAGGAGTGTGTGGAGTGATTGTAGCTATGTTTTATAATATGCATATAAGAGTCCCATTTTTTGTTTGTAGAGAAATTGATGCAAAGGTAGTGGACCATATTATGATTGACAACTTATGTTTTCCCATCTGTTTGGGGGTAAAAGGAAGTGTAAAAATGAAGTTGGAAACCCAACAAGGACTAACGAGTATGTTATAAGATGTTGAGGAAGCGAGAGCCCATATCATAAGTAATGCTACTAGGAAATCCAATGCGAGGCCAAATATGTTAAGCCCTAATATTGGCTCATTACCCCTTAATTGCGACATATTATATTAGTAATGTTATTTTATTTATGTTGGCTTTAGGCCATTAGTTGTAATTATACCTCCTAGTCTCCTATATATGCCAAGGAGACATTTTCATTTTGAATCATCTTGTACTTGAACATTTAAGTGGGGTAAAAGGAGGTTGCCCCCTAGAAGAGGCTTATTATATGAAATTATCTCTTTTTCAAGGCCTTGAGTACTTTTTTTGAGGTTTTTCTATGCTATATTGATATTTGGTTCTTAACATACGGTATCAGAGCTCAAGGTATTGGGGTTTCGTTGCTACATCTGAGACACCTTGGAATGTTCGCTATAAATTTTTTTCTACAACGTTTCAGAAGGAACAGCTTGGAGGATTTTTATTAAATGGATCAAGGTACGATGGGTTCAAAATTCCGAGGCCTTATAATTTTGGATATACAACCTCTACAAGATAGGGTTCTGGAATCATTCTGAACTGAGTCATTGAATAATTTTTTCTATAAAACCTTTTCTGTAATGTTTCAGACCCTAAACTATGGAGGATACTTACAGAAATTTGTAAGGTATCTTTGGTAAAAAGTTCAACTTCTGGGTCATCTTAAATTTGTAGATACACCCTGTGTAAGATAGGGTATCTGACTAGTCCTATTGACTAGTCTCAAGAAGGTGTTCCAAGTAAAACAATCATAACTTCTTCCTAGAGTATCCAAGTTGAGTGGAATTGGTTTCATTGGATCATGGACAGTCTGTAGTATTTCTGGTGTGAGTTTCAGAATTTTATATCAATTATTTTGTGCGGGGCATGCTATACAAATGAGATCTTCTGGAAAGGCCAAAAATCGGCAAGTTGTGAAGAAGTTACTGGAAATTCCACTTGGCACATCCAATTTTGATCAGACCTATGGAATTGCAGAGAAGAAATATTAGAGAACTACATAAAATAAAGTTTCAACCCAAAAGGGCCAAAACTTGGGAGATACAACAAAAGAAATATTGTCTAGTAGAACCACCTCAAAATCAAGGTTCAAAAGTGATACTTGGCCAACATGCCACCAAAAAAGGGAACTTCTAC
>JZKD02S1707123.1:29215-43784 GCA_000966675.3 Picea glauca
TATACACTAACACATAAAATGAATATCAACTTTGATATATCATTCCCATTGACTATTCACACTATTGAGTTCATGACCATCACTCCTATCTCCCCCTAAAAACGTGCAAGTATATGTCGAGGTTTAGAGTCACTTCCTTCACCTTCTAACTTCTACAATCCTTAAACTTCTACTAAATCACTCGATCCTTAAAAAATTAGAAACCATATTAGATTCATTGGATGTACCTTAAAGTGATGATCATTGCAAAGTAAAAGTAATGACAAGAATGGATGAAAATAACAAAAAGAAAGTTATTCTCAAAGAAATAGAAAAAAAACTCAATTTTGAGAGAGTGGACATTTTAACACTTCATCCTATTGAGTTCATGACCTTCACCCATAACACCCGTGACAATATGTAATGTGAAACACATCTATGATCATTGTACTTGGGTGTGGAATGGATCAATAAAAATAGGATCTTAAGGATACTACTAAATCACTCAATCTTTATAGCCTTGATAATCATATTAGGCTCCTTTAAGGATACATTAAAGTAATAGGAATATTAAATTAAAATTTATAAAGGAAGTACATGAAAGCAATATAATGTTGGAAATGAAAATACATAAATATAAAATGTTGGAAATGAAAGTACATAAATATAAAGATAATGAATAACAAATAATTGCAAAGGAAAATTACATCCATTAAAATAAAATAATATAAAATCTATTCAATTTATATGTAAAGGGGATTCAAACTCCATTTCATCTTCATAGCAATACCAAACCTTAAATATAGAAATTCTGTGAATCCCTCAAAATAAAAGTACTCTTTAAAATGTTAACTAAAAATCTACACCACTTCAAATTAATTCACAAATTGAGAGTAAAAAATAGATGAACAAATGTGAATGCTAGCCTAACATATCAACTTTGAGAAAAGATGAAGGGACAAGATGAGTTAAAAACCTTAGTAGCCATCAATATTTTCTAGAGCCATGAGTGAGGAACATCAATATTAGCATGGTGATTTGGTTTCCTACACTTACCCTTTGGGAATCACGTTAGTATTCATATACAACATATGCAACAATAATTAAAACCATATCCACAAATATTTTATGATAGATTGAATATCAAACGGAAACGTAAGAAGCCTACACTTTCTGAAAACGAAATTTTTATGATATTCAAACAGAAACAGTAAGAAGTCTCCACATTCCTCTCAGTGCAATCGGGAAAATAAAACAATTTACGCAACAAAATGTTTACTAAACAAAATTTTTAGGAAACAAAATTTTTTCGAAACAAATTTTTTATCATATTTCGAATATGGTCTTCTTGTCTGCTGCTGTTGACCTGTGGGCATCAGCTCTTTCCCTATGACGTTTTTCTTCAGCCCTATGATGTTTTTCATCAGTTTCATCTGAAAGAATCTGTTGGTCCCTGCATTTAATGCTGCAGAATGCAATGTTTCCCCTGTAAAATAAAAAAAAATTAGAACAATAGTTATAATATTTACAAACTAAAATCAATCCCAGGAATATACTAGAAAGCCCAAGATCTTTGGAAGAAAACTAAAAACTTTGAGAACAACGGTTAATAAGAACTCCAAACTCAAATCAATCCAAAGAATGGACTATAAATCAAAAATCTTCAACTGGGTGTTGGTACTAGACTCTTACTTGTACATGTAAATATTCCATTCAAGCATTAGTCTACGTTTGCATAGAAAACAATGATGTAGGAAATGGCTAGGCGTTGAGAAAACCATCAGCCACTGTAAGTCCATTGCAGCACATTTCCCTTCTGCAATATCTTCTAAAGCCGTGCCCTTAATGGAAGGGTCAATATCAAGGCTAGAATTTGAACCCAGAAATGACATGCTTGCCGTTCTTTTCATTGCTAACCAAAAGTGCTTACAATTTCTCTATCTGCAAATAACACCCACTTCACACAAAATAGTTTTCTTCACTTCAAAGCTAGGGTCAGTTACAGAGAGAAGAACGCCACTGATAAAACTAAAGAGATAGCTTGAAGAGTGGAGAGTTACATTCACATTTTTTCATATTTGATTTGTTCGAGGAAAATTAATGCAATTCAGTAACTTACATGAAACAATTTAATCCATGATCAAGGTGGAAAGTTCCATGTCTAATTTCTTTTTATTTTTTTAGAGATTTGGACAAATTATCTTATTTTATGTGGTTATAATCATAGTTATTCATATTTGATTTTTTCAAGGAAAATTAATGCAATTCACTAAGTTACCTAGAAAAATTTAATATATGATTAAGTTCCATGTTCAATTTCACCTTCTTCTTTTTTTTAATTCAATATTTGGACAAATTATATTATTTTATGTCGTTACAATCACAATTATTCATATTTGATTTGTTCAAGGAAAATTAATGCAATTCACTAACTTACCCGGAAAAATTTAATATATGATCAAGGTGGGAAGTTTCATGTTCAATTTCTGCTTCTTTTTTTTTACTGCGATATTTGGACAAATTATCTTGTTTTATGTGGTTACAGTCATAGTTATTCGTATTCAATTTATTCAAGGAAAATAGAAGATGAAGGTGGGAAGTTCCATGTTCAATTTCTCTATCTGCAAATACCACCCACTTCACACAAAATAGTTCCCTTCACTTCAAAGCTAGGGTCAGTTACAGAGAGAACAATGTCACGGTTCAAATAAAACCAACGAGATAGCTTGAAGAGTGGAGAGTTACATTCACATTTATTCATATTTGATTTGTTAGAGGAAAATTAATGCAATTCAGTAACTTACGTGAAACAATTTAATCCATGATCAAGGTGGAAAGTTCCATGTTTAATTTTTTTTAATTTTTTTTTTTACTTCGTTATTTCGACAAAATTATCTTATTTTATGTGGTTATAATCACAGATATTCATATTTGTTTTGTTCAAGGAAAATTAATGCAATTCAATAACTTACCTAGAAAAATTTAATATATGATCAAGGTGGAAGTTTCATGTTCAATTTCTTCTTCTTCTTCTTCTTTTAATTCCATATTTGGACAAATTATATTATTTTATGTGGTTACAATCACAATTATTCATATTTGATTTGTTCAAGGAAAATTAATGCAATTCACTAACTTATGTCGAAAAATTTAATATATGATCAAGGTGGGAAGTTTCATGTTCAATTTCTGGCTTTTTGTTTTACTGCGATATTTGGACAAATTATCTTATTTTATGTGGTTACAGTCATAGTTATTCATATTTGATTTATTCAAGGAAAATTTATAGTTATTCATATTTGATTTGTTCGAGGAAAATTAATGCAATTCACTAACTTATCTAGAACAATCTAATAGATGATCAAGGTGGGAAGTTCTATGTTCAATTTCTCCTTCTTTTTTTTACTTTGATATTTGGACAGATAACCTTATTTTATGTGGTTACATTCACAACTCTTTGAAAATTAATGCAATTTACTAACTTACCTGGAAAAAATTACTGGATGATCAAGGTGGGAAATTCCATGTTCACTTTGTCCTTTTTTTTTTTACTTCGATATTTGGACAAATTATCTTATTTTATGTGGTAAAGTGTGTTTTTAGTACCATGCCTTTATCAAATATTTCTTAATTTTTTTTAAAAGTTATTTTTAAATTTTAAATTTATTTGTTTAAATATATTATATTTTTATTAAATTTACTAAAAAGTAAAATTATGATTAAATTGATATAAGATAATGTGTTCACTAAAAAACATAAGTTTTACACAAATTGTTTACTAACAGTGGTTGGTGATATATTATGAAAAAATAATATTGTCATATAATATATTGAATCATAAAATATTGTATTAAATTGAAAAGAAATTAGGTATAGGGTATGAAAATGTGGAAGTGAAGTAAGAAAAAAGAATAAAGGAATTTTAAGGAAAGAAAATTACTAAAGCTTTTATTTTTTTGAAAAATGAATTTAGCTAAGAGAATTTGGAAAACAATTAGATTCATGATTAGCAATATACATTTAAATCTCAATCTAGCACTTTAGAGGTGGTAAAAGGTATTGTCTCATCATTAGTAGAACGAGGTGCGTTGGTAGAACTAGAATTGTAGAAGAAGAATTAATTACTCCTCTCGTGATTACTCTCCTACAATCTAATCTACCATGACTAGATTATGAACATATATTATTCTAGTGATCAATAATAATTATCAATTTCAGCAATATGAAATTGACAATGTAACATTTAGGTTTATAATTTCAATAATGAAATACAATATGCAATGAACTAGTTGAGAAACTTTGAGCAAGTACTTAGCCTAGTATATCTTTATACATTGTGCCTAAAATTTCTAGCATGGTATTTGGCTCTTTCACTTAAGGTTAATCCATCCTTAAAAATCCATAGTGGATTATACTCAAAATAAATCTAACAGGGAGTGAAATAATAACATAATGTAGAACATATAATAGTGTCAAAACATAGGATGTCTCAACACAAACATACACTTAACCAAAACCCTCACTCCTCTAAACTCTTCAATTTTTGATGGTTTGACATCATCCCTTATCATGCTAGGTTAATTTGAAGAAAATGATCAACTAAATATATCTAATACAAGAAGAACCAATTCTTGATGGTTTGATTTCATCCTTAAAATGCTATGGCAAAGGTCTTCATAGAAGAATAACCATCAAGAGTTTCACTCCATCCCTTATCATGCTATGGAAAAGGTCTGCATTAAATGTTTTTTATATTTAACTAAATACAATATACACTAACACATAAAATGAATATCAACTTTGATATATCATTCCCATTGACTATTCAGACTATTGAGTTCGTGACCATCACTCATATCTCCCACTAAAAACGTGCAAGTATATATCGAGGTTTAGAGTCACTTCCTTCACCTTCTAACTTGTACAATCCTTAAACTTCTATTAAATCACTCGATCCTTAAAAAGTTAGAAAACATATTAGATTCATTGGATGTACCTTAAAGCGATGATCATTGCAAAGTAAAAGTAATGACAAGAATGCATGAAAATAACAAAATTAAAGTTATTCTCAAAGAAATAGAAAAAAAACTCAATTTTGAGAGAGTGGACATTTCAACACTTCATTCTATTGAGTTCATGACCTTCACCCATAACACCCATGACAATATGTAATGTGATTTACACATCTATGATCATTGTACTTGGGTGTAGAATGGATCAATAAAAATAGGATCTTAAGGATACTACTAAATCACTCAATCTTTATAGCCTTGATAAGCATATTAGGCTCCGTTAAGCATACATTACAGTAATAGGATTAATAAATTAAAATCTATAAAGGAAGTACATGAAAGAAACATAATGTTGTAAATGAAAGTACATAAACATAAAATGTTGGAAATGAAAGTACATAAATATAAAGTAAGGAATAACAAAGAATTGCAAAGGAAAATTGCATCCATTAAAATAAAATAATATAAAATCTATTCAATTTATATGTAGAGGGGATTCAAACTCCATTTCATCTTCATAGCAATACCAAACCTTAAATATAGAAATTCGGTGAATCCCTCAAAATAAAAGTACTCTTTAAAATGTTAACTAAAAATCTACACTACTTCAAATTAATTCGCAAATTGAGAGTAAAAAATAGATGAACAAAAATGAATGCTAGCCTAACATATCAACTATGTTTCTTCTTATTCTTCAAAATAATTCTTATCTTATCATTCTAATAAATACCTTCATTTTTGGAGGTTATACCAAAATATCCTCATATTATGCAGCCAAATTTGTCAGAATAATTCAACTTTGAGAAAAGATGAAGGGACAAGATGAGTTAAAAATCTTAGCAGCCATCAATATTTTCTAGAGCCATGATTGAGGAACATCAATATTAGCATGGTGATTTGATTTCCTACACTTACCTTTTGGGAATCACGTTAGTATTCATATACAACATATGCAACAATAATTAAAACCATATCCACAATTTTTTTATGATAGATTGAATATCAAAAGGAAACCGTAAGAAGCCTCCACTTTCCAAAAATGAAATTTTTATGATATTAAAACCGAAACAGTAAGAAGCCTCCACATTCCTCTCAGTGCAATCGGAAAAAAAAAATTATGCAACAAATTTTTTACTAAACAAATATGGACTTCTTGTTTGTTGCTGTTGACCTGTGCCCATCAACTCTTTCCCTATGACATTTTTTTTCATCCCTATGACGTTTTTCATCAGTTTCATCTGAAAGAATCTGTTGGTCCCTGCATTTAATGCTGCAGAACGCAATGTTTCCCCTGTAAAATAAAAAAAATTAAAACAATGGTTATAATATTTACAAACTAAAATCAATCCAAGGAATATACTAGAAAGCCCAAGATCTTTGGAAGAAAACTATTTTTTTTTAAAACAACGGTTAATAAGACCTCCAAACTGTAATGACCCTAGTTGGATAAATGTTTAAGAATTATAAAGTAAAACTAATTAGGGGATTAATTGTGTTAACAAGGTATTAATTAAACAAAGATGATTTAATGATATTAATTAAGTGAGTTATTAATTAATTAAAGGATATAATTGTGATTAGCTAATTAATAATTTAACTACAAACTACATTTAATAACTTGCGTAATGGATTTAATAGATTAAAGGTATATGATATAAAATGGTAGCATATACAACAAGGGATAACCTATGAATCCCGAGAAGGTAAAAACATTAAAGGAAGGATTAGGGACGGGGGACGAGGGCAGGTAAGGGAGTAACGGCATATTCTGGGAGGACTGTGAGATTTGCAGGGGGGCAGTAGAGTTATGGCTGTGGCATTTGGATCAGTTGAGGCACCGGGTTGCTGGAGATGTTGGGCACGGGGCCAGGATATCCATAGATATCTTGGAGCTAGGTAGTTGTCCTAGTTGGCAGGGAGGATAGTAGGTTTGGGCAGTTAATTTTTTTTGTTGTTTGTGGTAGTAGTGGTCTGTGCATCAGGTAGCAGGAAGGCAACAACAAGGCAGCCAGGCAACAGAAATTAGCATCAGAACCAGGTAAGTTGTTAAGTTTATGTATTGTTTCATTCTGCCAATGAAATCATTAATCATTGATAAATCTAAGTTACTGAAGTTGTTGTTATGAAAATCAATATTATGTTATGAAGTTATTGTCTCACTTTATGAAATAAATTGCTGATGAAGTAAATTGATGTTTAAATCTATTTGGCTATTACATTTGGTATCAGAGCATCTTAGTTTGAAATATGGGCCTGGGGGCCAAAACCCCAAGCGTTAACTCCAGCCACACTTAACCTGCAAGAAAAACACGTTAGTTTGTGTCTTAATAGATTGTGTCAAGAAGATATAGTATCAGAAAATATACTCAAGGTAGTACCCCTACATTATCCAAGCAAATGGTCCCATATATATCACAAGCAACTGCTTTAGGTAATACCCTTTTACTGGATCACAAATGGCTAATGTAGTCTTTGTCTGAATATTCAAAGGAACACCCTTTAAAATAGTGGCAACAAACCAGATAGTTTGAACGATCACTTCCCACAAAATGGCTACCCTTAAACCAGCGTGATAAAGCTATTAAGCACGAAAAACAAAGATGATAACTTAATTTTATTTGAGAAATACTTGTCAATGACGTTTCGGGTAGAATAGACACCTGAAATCTATGAAAACGTCGAGGGAAGCTTCTATCCAAGGCTTAAAGTTGGCAAGATTCAATAACTACACAAATTATTCTATATAAAATGCAATAGGACTTTTGCAAAACCTTGAAAAGGCCTACTTCATCTCGAACTTACCTAAATGAGGAACTGCCAATGCACAGTGGGAAAAAGGAAATTTTGAAGACTTGTATTGCGTGAGAATAGTGTAAACTACTTGCCCGTATTAGCCTCGGTAAATTTTAAACAATGTAAAATCTCTTGAACAATAGACCAAAACAAATTTTAACCTTGCCAAGAAAGAAATTTTAACACCACGTAATGTTTCATGCAACTAATCGTTATCCCATAGGAGAGATATCTATTATGCAGGAGAATGGATCTGAGTCATCAGATCTCAGGCAGATACCCAACAGCCATCGGATCTGCAAGGAGTTGCGAGGGATTTAAGTCCTCAAGGATAGAAGGAGAAATCCCGATGAGAGGTGTGAAGGCATCGGGATATCAACGTTCGTGAAATCGGGATTCACGAGGTCGAGGAAGTCGGGACATTTTAAGTCTCGAAATAGCGAGAGGCGATTAGGATCGTCCGTTCTTGGGACACGTGGCAGTGATCGGAGCCATCGGGAAAGGTCCCAACAAGAGGTCATCCATTGGGCAATCGGGAGTCGGGAAATCATGGATCCTGCGGACGAGTGGTCCTTGCAGTTCAGAAACGCGAGGCCCGATTTTTCGAAAAGTGAAAAGCCATGTGGTGAAAGCCAACTGTCATCGTGGATCGGGATATCATGAGTCCCGAGAACATAGCAGTGAGAGTTGCGAAATCATGAAATGTGATTTCTCGATGGGCCAAGGGACAGCGGGGCCCACAGAAGGGTCAACGGTGGACAGGTGGTACATTGCATCGCGGATCGGAATATCGCGAGTTCCGTGGACAAAGTGTCCACGCACTACAAAACTGTGAATTTTGAAATCCCGAAAGGAGGGAAGGTCGTGATCACGGGACAACGATCATGTGGGCCAAGAGCCTAGATCGGAGGGCTAGCCAAAGTTACCATGCATCGAAATTCAGAGTTTCGCAAGTCCAGAGGACATGCGCGTTTCAGCATAGAAAACCCTGAATCCCGACGAGGAGTATGACTGAGGTCATAGGGGAGGAGGTCACATGGATCATTGGTTTAAGCAATCAGGATTTAGGAAATCGGAGTTTCGGGAACTATGATGACAAGAGACGTGCTTTTATAGAACCGCGAACCCCGAAACCGTGACGTAATTAACTTAGCTCTTAAACCTTCTTTAAAACGAATTAATTAACTGATGTTTTAAGTAAGACTTAATCAGATCGCGAAATCGGAGATCAGGGTTTCATGATTCAAATTGCATCGATCATCTGTTACGGAAAACCACGAATCCCGATTTCTTTGACATTTAAATGAAAAACTCGCAAATTTAAAGTTATAACCACTTTAAATAAATTTTAAAGGGGCGATGAATATTTATATTTTTATAAATTTTTAACCATTCGTTATCCAAGGGTAAACGATAAAAGGCATCGTGAATTTTGAAGTGACAAAATTATTGCTCGAGAAGGTCTGAAACCCTGATGGGAAGCCATAAGGTAGCAGTCGCACCAGAGCAGGTCACATGGACCTCGGTATATCCGGAAAGGGATAACGCGCAAGGAAAAGGCATACTAGGTATCGGGATATCGGAAATCCCGTAGACACGGGGGTCATGCATTTCGGCATTGCGATGTCTGAAACCCCGACAAGGGACAAGGCTGTGACCTTGTGGGATAATGGTCATATGGGCCAAGATATTAGCAAGGAGGGATAACGCACAAAGTACCGTATCAGTAGATCGGTGATCGGGAGATTGTGAGGACTGAGGTTCGTGACATAGAGGATCGCGAAACCCCGAATCCCGACAGGGAGTATGATTGCGGTCACATAGGAGAGGGTCGCATAGACCAAAGAATAGCCAGGGGAGGGGCTAAAGCTAGAGGGTAGCGCATCGACATATCGGATATTGGGAGTCCACGAGGACAGGGAACTCTTGACATCGGGCATAAGGAAACCCCGAAACCCGAAACTGAGCCGAGAATTTAACGGTTAGGTGCAAAAGTCCGTGAGCAATACGGGAAGACAATGTATATGCATATAAATACATGTATATGCATAGACGAATAAATTTATAAATACAAAGGAAATAAACCGAAAGCAAAACACCAAAATCCGTACATAACTGGAATTACAAGCAAATCATTTTTATTTCGCACTGCAAAATAGGAAATTACCATTTATCACCAAAGTATAAGGAAGGTTCATGCAATTCCTTGACTTGATCAACTCCGCGTTCTTCACGAAGGTACTGAAACTGTGCACAAGCTGGCAGACTGAATCGTACCTCTTACCATACCTGAGAGCGAACTCCGCAAATTGTACAGACTTGGGATTGGTTCCCAATATTTTAAAGAGACTGGACTCCAGGTCCTAGATCTTGTCAATGACCATATCAATATACTATGTTTCTGCAAATGATCTGGAAGCAGATACAACAATAGGCAGCACTAGCAAAGTGCTCAGAACAATGGCGAGGATGTGAGCCATGGCAAGGAGATTCTGGAAACCTCTGAATAGAGCAAAGGCAGATATGTGGTGGAGAAATAATGATGCGAGGAAAGTCCTAGCGGATGAGAAAGTGGAGGCAGAGGAAGGACGCGTAGGGATTCAAAGAGCTCACATGTGTAGAATTTTGGGGATAGATACGAGGGAAGATCGCAATTTTTCAGTTAAGAGACAACGCCTTGAACTGGTGGGGAAACTTAGAAAGACAACTACACCTTACCCCAGATACAGTATCTTGAGAAATTTTCAAGGAGAGGTTCCGAAGGAAATATCTACCAACATACTACGACGAGCAATAGGTAGGGGCATTTCATGCCTTAGTACAAGGAAACAGAACTGTAGAATAATATGAGATCAGGTTTATGGAACTGGTCAAATACATTTCGTATATGGACAATGACCAATGATAGGCAGAGCGCTTCGTCTATGGATTGAACCCTAAGATAAGATCTATGGTGCGGATGTGGAAATCGTCTTCAGTAGCGGAGGCGGTGGAAAATGCGTGTTACACGTAAGAACACATGAACTTAACCCGAGGTACAAGATTGACATTTTTGCATTGCCCAGGATTCATAGGGAAGGCCCCGAGGACATTTCCTAGGGGAGGGGGCTCAAGGCCACCGCCATATGGTAACAGATTCACGCCAAGGACAGTAGTTGCAGGGATTTCAATGGCAGCTAGTGCAGCATCTCGTTCATCGCCAATGGTGCAGACAGGTCCACGACCATCTCGGGGAATAGCTAGTAGGGGCAGGGGTTCCAAGGGAAGGAACTCATTTTAGAATCAGTCACATAACAATGCACCGATTCAATCTCGTATTTCCTGTTGGAGGTGCAAGGGACCCCATTACCAACGGGACTGCCCAGAGTTACAATCAAGGTTTGTACATAGAGAAGGAAAGGCACTGATGGAAAGATCAAGTAGCAGCCACCAGATTTACGCAATAGTTAATAACCGCCAGGCCAAACATCAATCCACGGTAGTAGAGTCATCAGGTACGCTAAATCATGTCAATATTAAGATTTTGTTTGATTCGGGTGCGACAGATAGTTTCATTTCACCATCTGCATTAGAAAAGAGTGGGTTGGCAGCCTACGAGCATGATGACTTTAAACAAGTTGAGATGGCTTCGGGGAAAAAATAAGCGGTAGGACCTAGTGTTGATAATTGTACAGTAGACCTGGGAGTGTGTACTACCAGGTTGAAGGTATACGTCACTGCTCTTGGGGCATATGACCTAATCATTGGAATGGATTGGTTAGCAGCTCATCGATCTTTGGTAGATTGTTTCGCAAAAAGGGTGCTTTGTGTCAATGATGAAGGAAAACCGGTAGAGATCCAGGGTGTACAGAGAAAAGTGTCATTATGCTTTATATCAACTATGAAGGTCAAGCGATGATTAAGAAAAGGGTGTCGACTTTATGTAGTGGAAGCAGTGAATGAAAGGAAGGGACCCTCATTGGGTCAGTACCCGGTATTGTTAGAATTTCAGGATGTTTTTCCGAATGAGTTACCGGGGTTACCTCCTAAGACAGAGCTTGATTTTACTATTGAGCTAAAACCTGGTGCAGAACCAATATCTAAGACTCCGTATCGGATGACGACGCCGAAACTTTGTGAATTGCAAATGCAGTTGAAGGAGTTACGAGAATTAGGGCTAGTAAGGCCCAGTGTCTCACCTTGGGGTGCACCGGTAATTTTTGTAAAGAAGAAGGATGGATCCTTACGACTGTGTATAGAATATAGGGACTTGAACTGTGCTACAATGAAAAATAGGTACCCAATGCCGTGAATAGATGACCTCTTCGATCAAATGAAAGGAGCAACGGTATTCTCAAAGATTGATTTGCGATCTGGGTATCATCAGTTAAGGATTAAGGAAGTTGATATCCCAAAAACTGCCTTTCAAACTTGGTTTAGACATTACGAGTTTGTTGTGGTACCTTTCGGATTGACTAATGCGCCAGCGGTATTCATGAGCCTCATGAACGACGTATTTTGAAAGTACTTAGATCAATTTGTACAAGTTTTTCTAGATGGCATACTCATCTATTCCAAGAATGAAAGGGAACACAAGGAACACTTGTGAATAGTGTTGTCTTGTCTTAGAGAGAACAAATTGTATGGGAAGTTGTCGAAGTGTTCCTTCTTCAAGAAAGAGATCCACTATTTAGGTCATATCATTTCCAGTGAAGGAATCTCTCTGGACCAAGATAAGGTAAAGGCCATTATGGAATGGCCAGTGTCGAAAAATTCCCATAACGTGAGAAGCTTCATGGGGCTATCAAGTTATTACCAGAGATTTGTGGAAGGATTCTAAAAAATAAAGAAACCCATCACCACTTTGCAACTCAAGGGGGTCAGGTATGAATGGACAAAATAATGTGATAGTGCATTCATTAAGCTTAAGAGGTTACTAACTAGTGTGCCAATTCTACGAGTGCCAGATATGGAAACGGACTTCATGGTCTGCACGGATGCCTCGAAACAAGGGTTGGGGGCCATGATAATGTAGGATGGAGGAGTGGTAGCTTATGCGTCAAGGAAGTTGAAGAAGCATGAAGAGTTATACGCAACTCATGATTTAGAGTTGGTAGTTGTAATGTTGGCTCTGAAACTTTGAAGGCACTATCTTGTGGGGCGAAACTTTGAGCTCAAAACAAACCATCAAAGTTTAAAACATCTCTTCACTCAAAGAGATCTGAATGCCAGGCAAAGGCAATGGATTCATTTTATGAGTGAGTACGATTTTGGTATTTTATATATAAAGGGAAAGGAAAATGTGGTCGCAGATGCCTTGAGTAGGAGACCACGTATCTTCTCCTTGGTAACCTTAAAGGTCAGTCTGAGGGAACATGTGTTGACACAACTTCCAGGAGAAAATTGGTATTTAAAGGTTACTTCAAACCTCTAGAGTGGGAGGCAGTTATTTCCAAAGTATGAAGGATATAGTATGGAAACAGACGGACTTTTAAGATATCAAGGAAGGATATACATCCATGATAAAGGAGATATCCAAAGCATCATAATGAAGGAAGCCCATAGAGCACTTTTGTGTGCGCTTCTGGGTGTGAAATAGATGTACGCAGATATGAGGAAGCTCTTCTTTTGGATAGGCATGAAGCGCAATGTAGTCCATTTCGTCGCCAAATGCCTTGTGTGTCAACAGGTGAAATCCGACCACCATCACCCGGCAGGCCTCCTACAACCACATGATGTACCTATGTCCAAGTGGGAAGTCATCTCTATGGATTTTGTTGTAGGGTTTCCGCTCACATCTCAACGACACAATTCCATTCTTGTGATAGTGGATAAGTTAACTAAGAGTGCTCATTTTGTTCCGGTTAGAGACTTACAATGTCAGTGATGTGGCATGTGTGTTTGTAAGCGAGGTTATCTGTTTGCACGGGATACCTAAGAATATTATTTCAGATAGGGACTCCAGATAACTTCTAGGTTTTGGACAAGTTTACAGTGAGCGTTGGGGACTCAGTTGAACTTAAGCACAGCTTATCATCCTGAAATAGATGGGCCAACTGAAAGAGTAAATCAAGTCATGGAAGACATGCTTAGGATGTATGTAATGGATAATCAAACCCAGTGGGAGAAATACCTGCCTTTGGTAGAGTTTGCCTACAATAATAGTTATCATAGCTCCATTAAAATGCCACCCTACGAAGATTTGTATGGGAGGCCATGCAGAACACCATTGAGTTGGGATAGACTAGAAGACCGAGTAATAATTGGGCCAGAATTGATTCAAGAAATGGAGGAATAGGTGATTCAGATTAGGCAGAGATTAGATGAAGCACAGGATAGGCAGAAAATCTATGTAGATGCACACAGGACCGACCGAAGTTATGAAGTGGGAGACCAAGTTTTCATTCGTATCAAGCTTAATAAGAGTACCATACGGTTCGGGAAGGGGACAAACTTGTCACCTTAGTTTATAGGACCATTCAAGATCCAAGAGAAAATTGGACCCATTGCCTATCGTCTCGTACTACCACCGCACTTGCATAAAACTCATAATGTATTTTATGTATTTGTTTTACGTCATTATGTTGTTGATGAATCACATAAACTAAATTGGAAGGAATTGCAGGTATGAGACATGGGAACCCTCACGGTAGAACCGTTACGCATATTGGACCGTAGAGTCCGACATCTTAGGAACCCTCTGGTAGATCAAGTTAAGGTCCAGTGGGACAAGTATAGTCCAGGATCTGCTACTTGGGAAGACGCCAAGACACTACTGTGAGACTGCCCCTCACTATTTTGACCAC
>JZKD02S1707123.1:45752-69784 GCA_000966675.3 Picea glauca
GAGACGGAGGGGGGATTCTGGGAGGACTGTGAGATTTGCAAGGGGCAATAGAGTTCTGGTTGTGGCATTTGGATCAGTTGAGGCACCGGGTTGCTGGAGGTTTTGGGCACAGAGGCCAAGATATCCATAGATATCTTGGAGCTAGGTAGTTTTCCTAGTTGGCAGGGAGGACAATAGGTTTGGGCAGTTATTTTTTTGTTGTTGTTTGTGGCAGTAGTGGTATGTGCATCAGGTAGCAGGAAGGCAACAGCAAGGTAGCCAGGCAACAGAAATTAGCATCAGAACCAGGTAAGTTGTTAAATTTATGTATTGTTTCATTCTGCCAATGAAATCATTAATAATTGATAAATCTAAGTTACTGAAGTTGTTGTTGTGAAAATCAATATTATGTTATGAAGTTATTGTCTGAGTTTATGAAATAAATTGCTTATGAAGTAAATTGATGTTTAAATCTATTTGGCTATTAAACTGGGTGTTGGTACTAGACTCTTACTTGTACATGTAAATATTTTGTTCAAGCATTAGTCTTCATTTGCATAGAAATCAATGATGTAGGAAATGGCTAGGCGTTGAGAAAACCATTGGACATTGTAAGTCCATTGTAGCACATTGTCCGTCTGCAATTTCTTCTAAAGTCGTGCCCTTAATGGAAGGGTCAATATCAAGGCTAGAAGTTGAACCCAAATATGACATGCTTGGCATTCTTTTCATTGCTGACCAAAAGTGCTTACAATTTCTCTATCTACAAATAACACCCACTTCACACAAAATAGTTCCCTTCACTTCAAAGATAGGGTTAGTTACAAGTTACAGAGAGAACAATATCACTGTTCAAATAAAACCAAAGAGATAGCTTGAAGAGTGGAGAGTTACATTCACATTTTTTCATATTTGATTTGTTCGAGGAAAATTAATGCAATTCAATAACTTACTTGAAACAATTTAATCCATGGTCAAGGTGGAAAGTTCCATGTTTAATTTCTCTTTTTTTTTTTTCTTGGATATTTGGAGAAATTATCTTATTTTATGTGGTTATAATCATAGTTACTCATATTTGATGTGTTCAAGGAAATTTAATGCAATTCACTAAGTTACCTGGAAAATTTTAATATATGATCAAGGTGGGAAGTTCCATGTTGAATTTCTCCTTCTTCTTTTTTTTAATTCAATATTTGGACAAATTATATTATTTTATGTCGTTACAATCACAATTATTTATATTTGATTTTTTCAAGGAAAATTAATGCAATTCACTAACTTACCTGGAAAAATTTAATATATGATCAAGGTGGGAAGTTTCATGTTCAATTTCTTCTTCTTTTTTTTACTGCGATATTTAGACAAATTATCTTATTTTATGTGGTTACAATCATAGTTATTCGTATTTGATTTATTCAAGGAAAATAGATGATGAAGGTGGGAAGTTCCATGTTCAATTTCTCTATCTGTAAATACCACCCACTTCACACATTGAATATCAAACGGAAACCGTAAGAAGCCTCCACATTCCGAAAATGAATTTTTTATGATATTCAAACCAAAACAATAAGAAGCCTCCACATTCCTCTCAGTGAAATAGGAAAAAAAAAAATTACGCAACAAAATTTTTACTAAACAAAATTTTTAGGAAACAATTTTTTTGCGAAACAAATTTTTTATCATATTTCAAATATGGACTTCTTGTCTGCTGCTGTTGACCTGTGGGCATCAACTCTTTCCCTATGACATTTTTCTTCATCCTTATGTTGTTTTTCATCAGTTTCATCTGAAAGAATCTGTTGGTCGATGCATTTAATGTTGCAGAACGCAATGTTTCCCATGTAAAATAGAAAAAAATTAAAACAATGGTTATAAGAAAGCCCAAGATCTTTGGAAGAAAACTAAAAAATTTTAAAACAATGGTTAATAATACCTCCAAACTCAAATCAATCCAAAGAATGGACTAGAAATAAAAAAATCTTCAACTAGGTGTTAGTACTAGACTCTTACTTGTACATGTAAATATCCCATTCAAGCATTAATCTGCGTTTGCATAGAAAACAATGATGTAGGAACTAGCTAGGCATTGAGAAAACCATCGGCCACTGTAATTCCATTGCAGCACATTGCCCTTCTGCAATTTCTTCTAAAGTCGTGCCCTTAATGGAAGGGTCAGTATAAAGGCTAGAAGCTGAACCCAGAGATGACAGGCCTGCCGTTCTTTTCATTGCTGACCAAAAGTGCTTACAGTTTCTCTATCTGCAAATACCACCCACTTCACACAAAATAGTTCCCTTCACTTCAAAGCTAGGGTCAGTTACAGAGAGAACAATGTCATAGTTCAAATAAAACCAAAGAGATAGCTTGAAGAGTGGAGAGTTACATTCACATTTATTCATATTTGATTTGTTCCAGGAAAATTAATGCAATTCAGTAACTTACGTGAAACAATTTAATCCATGATCAAGGTGGAAAGTTCCATGTTTAATTTTTTTTTTTTTTTTTACTTTGATATTTGGACAAATTATCTTATTTTATGTGGTTATAATCACAGTTATTCATATTTGTTTTGTTCAAGGAAAATTAATGCAATTCACTAACTTACCTAGAAAAATTTAATATATGATCAAGGTGGGAAGTTCCATGTTCAATTTCTCCTTCTTCTTTTTCTTTAATTCAATATTTGGACAAATTATATTATTTTATGTGGTTACAATCACAATTATTCATATTTGATTTGTTCAAGGAAAATTAATGCAATTCACTAACTTACCTGAAAAAATTTAATATATGATCAAGGTGGGAAGTTTCATGTTCAATTTCTGTTTTTTTTTTTACTGCGATATTTGGACAAATAATATTATTTTATGTGGTTACAATCATAGTTATTCAGAATTGATTTATTCAAGGAAAACAGATGATCAAGGTATGAAGTTCCATGTTCAATTTCTCTATCTGCAAATAACACCCACTTCACACAAAATAGTTCCCTTCACTTCAAAGCTAGGGCTAGTCGCACAGAGAACAATATCAGGGTTCAAATAAAACCAAAGAGATGGCTTGGAGAGGGATAGTTACATTTACAATTATTGATATTTGATTTGTTCGAGGAAAATTAATGCAATTCACTAACTTATATAGAACAATCTAATAGATGATCAAGGTGGGAAGTTCTATGTTCAATTTCTCCTTCTCTTTTTTACTTTGATATTTGGACAGATAATCTTATTTTATGTGGTTACATTCACAACTATTTGAAAATTAATGCAATTCACTAACTTACCTGGAAAAAATTACTGGATCATCAAGGTGGGAAGTTCCATGTTCAATTTGTCCCTTTTTTTTTTTTACTTCTATATTTGGACAAATTATCTTATTTTATGTGGTAAAATGTGTTTTTAGTACCATGCCTTTATCAAATATTTCTTAATTTTTTTTAAAAGTTATTTTCAACTCTTTTTAATTTTTTTATATTTTTATTAAATTTACTAAAAATTAAAATTATGATTAAATTGATATAAGATAATGTGTTCACTAAAACACATAAGTATTACACAAATTGTTTACTAAAAGTGGTTGGTGATATATTCTGAAAAAATAATATTGTCATATAATATATCTAATCATAAAATATTGTATTAAATTGAAAAGAAATTAGGTATAGGGTATGAAAATGTGGAAGTGAAGTAAGAAAAAAGAAAAAAAGAATTTTAAGGAAAGAAAATTACTAAAGCTTTTATTTTCTTGAAAAATGAATTTAGCTAGGAGAATTTGGAAAAAATATAGATTCATGATTAGCAATATACATTTAAATCTCAATCTAGAACTTTAAAGGTGGTAAAAGGTATTGTCTCATCATTAGTAGAACTAGGTGCGTTGGTAAAACCAAAATTGTAGAAGAAGAATTAATTAATCCTCTCTTTATTACTCTCCTACAATCTAATCTAGCATGACTAGATTATGAACATATATTATTCTAGTGATCAATAATAATTATCAATTTCAGCAATATGAAATTGACAATGTAACATTTAGGTTTATAATTTCAATGATGAAATACAATATGCAATGAACTAGTTGAGAAAGTTTGAGCAAGTACTTAGCCTAGGATATCTTTATACATTGTGCCTAAAATTGTTAGCATGGTATTTGGTTCTTTCACTTAAGGTTAATCCATCCTTAAAAATCCATAGTGGATTATACTCAGAATAAATCTAACAGGGAGTGAAATAATAACATAATGTAGAACATATAATAGTGTCAAAACATAGGATGTCTCAACACAAACATACACTTAACCAAAACCCTCACTCCTATAAACTCTTCAATTTTTGATGGTTTGACTTCATCCCTTATCATGCTAGGTTACTTTGAAGAAAATGATCAACTAAATATATCTAATACAAGAAGAACCAACTCTTGATGGTTTGATTTCATCCTTAAAATTCTATGGCGAAGGTCTTCATAGAAGAGTAACCATCAAGAGTTTCACTCCATCCCTTATCATGCTATGGAAAAGGTCTTCATTAAATGTTTTTTATATTTAACTAATTATAATATACACTAACACATAAAATGAATATCAACTTTGATATATCATTCCCATTGACTATTCACACTATTGAGTTCATGACCATCACTCCTATCTCCCCCTAAATATGTGCAAGTATATATCGAGGTTTAGAGTCACTTCCTTCACCTTCTAACCTCTACAATACTTAAACTTCTACTAAATCACTCGATCCTTAAAAAATTAGAAACCATATTAGATTCATTGGATGTACCTTAAAGTGATGATCATTGCAAAGTAAAAGTAATGACAAGAATGCATGAAAATAACAAAATGAAAGTTATTCTCAAAGAAATAAAAAAAAAACTCAATTTTGAGAGAGTGGACATTTGATGGAGGAGCATTGCCAGCACCATCAAGCGAGCCAACGTGGAGCGGAGGAAAGTTGGACAAGCCATCGCAAATTTTGAAAATGCCTTGGGACTGTTACGCAAAATATTAAATGAGTCATTTAAGAGGTGGCACACTTGTACATTCTAAATGAACCTTGAAAGGATAGCTCTCGTCCTTAGGTAGATAGTCGACATTTAATAGACTTAATGCTGGTAGATAGGATTTTAAGTCTAGATTTGATATCTTTAGAGGCCAAGAGGGAAAACGGATATAGACACCCTCATTGTATCATTGCATCATTAGACGAGCATTCAAAAGTAGAAGAGCAGGCAGAGAACTATGTGAAGAATACCTATGTATAGGCACTTGAATTAATAGAAGAGATTTGATTTAACTTCATGGTTTGTGTTATTTCTCTGTGTATTGATGTTATTCTCAATTGATGTCTGCTTCCAGTTGTACATTTTCTTTTATCCGATGTGTATGTGATTTCATGTATGATTGAAGTCTGAGAGGGTGATAGAATGAGTTTCAATTGCTTCGTTATTTGAACCAGAAGATTCCTGCAAGGAGTGCAGTCGAATCATCTGCAAGGAGTGCGTTGACAGAAGGGTTCAGGTAGAGATAGATTTTGTTCTCATTTCCTCGAAGGTGCAGTTAGGCACAGTGCCATGCAAGGAGTGCACAGGCGAGGAAGAAGTCTCAGGGTTGCAATTCTGAGTGAAGCATCAAAAGACTGTTGCAGCAGGTGAGCGCAGAGTTAGGGGAGGTTGGACACTTGAAGTGTTTGCAGAGTTGTCGCAAGGAGTGCAAGCAAAGGGTTCCAAACTCTAAAGAGAGTGAGAAGCTGGAAAAATCTCAAGAGGATTAGAGCCTTCAGTTTTGTTGAAGGACTGCACAGGAAGCTCTCATCAAGGAAACCCTCAAGAAGAGGAAGTAACGATCAAGATCTCCTGGAGGAATTTCGTGAATTCCCGTCAACCATCAGATTAGGCAGGAGTTGCACCGGGGTTAAGTCCTAGTGAGCAGGGAAGGGGTCTCAGAAGAGTCATCGGGTTTTCAAAGGGTAATAATCAGAGACCTTGAAAGTCCTAAAATTTTGAAAAAGAAATCCTAGCCGTTGATCTCGGTAGGACGCGTGTCAGGAGATCCCAGGAAATCGAGGATCGGAGAAAGGAAAGTCCCGAATCCGTTGGCATCTGGAATCGCGATCCTGTGATTCCCGATAGAGCGACGAGGGGATAGTGACATGGGGCGTCAGTTCTCACATGCATCGGGGATCAAAATATCAGGATTCTTGGCGATGTGAAAACCACTATAGGAGAAGTTGTGAAACTCCGAAACGCGATGCCAAATAAAATACATGCCCCTGAGTGGAGGATAGGTGTCGTGCCGCATCGGCGTATCGGCATATCGGGAGTCGGGGATCAGCGAGGCATGTTGTTTTCGACATCGTAAGTGCCGAAATCTCGATGGAAAGATTTCCGATAGGAACAGGAGGCGTTGACATTTACCCATTGAGTTTCGGGGTATTATGAAGCATGAGGAGCGTGACCACGAGACTTGCGAAATATCGAAGTTTGATTTTCTGATTATTAAGGGAGGTCAGCTGGAGAATTGTTGTGGGTAAGGAAGATTCCCAATATGGAATCAGAAGAACCTTTGAGGTCTTCGGGCCGGGAACGAAAGAAGGTCCTGAGGAAGCGGACGTGCTCTGAGGGGGGTGCGTTCTACGACAAGTGGTATCAAAGTGGGGAATATCTCTTTGATTTTTGTAGAAGAAGAGAAAGAATTCACCATGCCGCCCAGGAGAGAAAGACAATCAACTGACCCAGAGGAAAGGGAGGTGTGGAGAAGAGGCAGTCCGGTAGGAAATCCAGAAATGGAGAGACAGATGAGAGATCTCAGAGAAAGACTTGAGGAGATGGAGACAACGCAAAGACGCACAGCTAGTGTAGGGAATTTGAGTGACTCCGATAGTGAACTAGAGATTGAACAAGAAGGGGAAGTTGTAGTCGAAGATGTAGCCAATGAACGCCTAATCAAAGTTATTTCCAGGATGGGTGCAAAGGAGAAAATGGACATCCCAGTTTACGAGGGGAACTTGGATGTAGAAGAATTACTTGATTGGATTAGAGCTCTTGACACCTACTTCGACTATGAAGATATCGAAGAGGAAAAGAAAGTTAGGCATACTGTCACATGCCTGAAGGGACATGCAGCATTATGGTGGGACGAGATACAAGTTGATAGACGCTGCAAAGGAAAGCAGAATATCAAGAGCTCGGATCGGATGATCGCGAAGATGAAGGCGAAGTTCATCCCGAGACACTATAAAATCACTCTGTTCAGGAGGATGCAGAACCTGAAACAGAAGATGATGATAGTGAAGGAGTATACTGAGGAATTTTATAGGTTGAATATCATAGTAGGTCATCGAGAGAGCGATGATGAGAAGGTTGCTAGATACCTGAATGGCGTGAGATACGACATTTAGGATGAATTGAGTATGGTGACCATTCAGACTGTGGAGGATGCTTATCAGATGGCTCTGAAAGATGAAGAGAAGCTGAGCCGTAAGCAAGTTCAGTGAGGGTGAGGCAGGATTCATCCCAGAGGCAAAACAGTTGCCCAGGATAAATACCAGAAGCCCAAGGAGGAATGGAAGGAACCTCAGGGTAAAGTTGAAAGAGGTGGAACCTCACAGAGAGGGCCATATGTTGAACAGAGAGGGTAGAATACAGAGCAGAGAGGAGATTATGCTGACGTGAACACTTTTCCTCATACCATGGGTAGAGGAAGAGGCCGAGGTGGAGTAATTACGTGCTTCACATGTGGGAAGAATGGGCACAGGTCATTTGAGTGTCCAGAGAAAAAGAAGGACATTGGGGAAGCTCACATCACCGAAGAGCAGAAGCGGGATGATGAGGCCGAAGATGTAGAAGGCGGAAGGTCATTGATGATGCGTAAAGTTATCTTAACACTCGGAAAGGAGGTGGAGGACTCAGCTCAAAGGACCAGACTTTTCAGAACAACTTGCAAAACCAAGGACAGACTATGCAAGGTTATTGTTGATAGTGGTAGCACAAATAATCTTGTTTCAACCGAGATGGTAGAAAAGATGGAGGTGGATATGAATGATCACCCAAGCCCATACAAAGTTTCATGGCTACAAAAAGGACACCAGGTAACTGTTACTAAACAATGCTTGGTTGAATTTAAAATAGGGGGGTATAATGATAAAGTACTCTGTGATGTTATTCCCATGGATGTATGTCATTTATTGCTGGGTAGACCATGGAAATATGACAGAAATGTGATTCATGATGGGAGAATGAACACATATACCCTAGAGAAAAATGGGAGAACCCATATGTTTCTTCTGATAAAGGATAAGGGGGTGAATCAGGAAGTAAGAAACATGGTACTTCTCATGAGTGGGAAGGAGCTTCTTACTGAGGTTAAGAAGAAAGAAGATCCACAATTCTTTGTGGTCAGGAAACCAATAATTGTTCTGACTAGCACAAGAGTGGATGATCTACCAGAGGAGATTCAGGAACTACTGAAAGAGTTCACTGACATCATAGTGGATGAATTACCTCATTCATTGTCATCGATGAGGAGTGTGAGTCATCACATTGATCTCATACCAGGATCTAGTTTTCCAAACAAAGTTGTGTACAGATTGACGCTGCAAGAAAATGAAGAGGTTAAGAGGCAGGTCCACGATTTGTTGGATAAAGGATTAGTCAGAGAAAGATTAAGCCCATGTGTTGTTCCGAAAGTACTCAGTCCAAAGAAGGATGGAGGCTAGAGGATGTGTACAGATTCAAGAGCGATCAACAAAATAACCATCAGGTATAGGTTTCCACTGCCAAGAATGGATGATCTGATGGATTGCCTGAGTGGGGCAAAGTATTTTTCAAAAATAGATTTGAAAAGTAGATATCACCAGATTCGCATGAGAGAAGGCGATGAGTGGAAGACAACCTTCAAGACAAACGAAGGTTTGTATGAGTGGCTAGTCATGCCATTTGGCTTGAAAAATGTGCCAAGTACCTTTATGAGTTTGATGAATGAAGTATTGAAGGAATTCATCGGGAAGTTTGTCATTGTTTATTTGGATGATATAATGATTTACAGTAAATCAGAGGCTGAACATCTGAAGCATTTGGCCATTGTGATGAGGAAGCTACAGCGAGAGAAGTTGTTGATCAACATGAAGAAGTCCTCATTTATGAAGACAGAGCTCATTTACTTGGGTTTTGTTATTTTGGCTGATGAGTTGAGAATGGATCCGGATAAGGTGGAAGTGATAAAAAATTGGCCACCACCGAGAAATATTTTCGAGGTGAGAATTTTTCATGGTTTGGCTAGTTTCTACCAAAAATGCATTAGAAATTTCAGTGGGATTAGCGTAGCGATGATGGACACAGTGAAGAAGCGGCATAAGTCTTTTTCACTGGACAGCAGAGGCGAAGGAGAGCTTCAATCTGTTGAAGTGGAAGATCACGGAACAATCGGTTTTGGTGTTGCCAGATTTTCAGAAGACATTTCAGGTGAAGTGTGATGCAAGTGGGTTTGCCATAGGAGCGGTCTTGAGTTAGGAAGACAGGTCGATTCCATATTTCAGCGAGAATATGGATGAGGAAAAACTAAAGTATTCCACATATGATAAAGAATTCTATGCTATCATACAGGCATTGATGAAGTGGAGGCATTACTTGATCCCGAAAGAATTTGTTTTGTATAGTGATAATCACGCATTGCATTTTGTGACTCAATAGGAGAAGTTGAATCAGAAACATGTGAAATGGGTAGAGTATTTGCATAATTTCACATTTGTAATTAAGCATATTTCAGGTACTGCTAACAAAGTGGCTGATGCTTTGAGCAGAAAGTGTTTGTTGCTGCAGGAATTACGAGTCAAAACATTGGGTTTTGAAAATCTTAGGGACATGTACACAGGTGATGCAGATTTTACAGAGGCGTATAAAGCATCTCAGAACCCAGTTCTTAGAGATAGAATCCCTTGGATAGACTACATGATCTAGGAGGGAGTTTTGTTCAGAGGCAATCAACTGTTTATTCCAAATTTCTCCATGAGGGAGAACCTGTTGAAGGAGAAACACAGTGGTGGATTAGCAGGACATTTTGGTCATGAAAAAACATTCGCAAAGCTGAGCAAATCATATTTTTGGCCAGGCATGCGAGCAGATGTCAAGAGGTTTGTAGACAGATGTAGAGTTTGCCAGCATTCGAAGGGGAGAAAATAGAATGCAGGACTTTATCAGCCATTGCCCATACCAGAGAGGCCATTGGAGGCGATAAGCATGGATTTTGTATTGGGTTTGCCGAGGACACAAAGAGGTGTTGATTCCATCTTTGTGGTAGTGGATCGGTTTTCTAAGATGGCACATTTTATCCCATACCATAAGACCAGCAATGCAACACACATCGCAAATCTGTTTTTCAAAGAGATCGTTTGACTTCATGGATTGCCAAAAAGCATAGTTTCGGACAAAGATACCAAATTCATAGGACATTTCTGGAGGACGCTATGGAAAAATTTAGGAACTATCTTGGCGTTTAGTTCAGCTTATCATCCTCAGATGGATGTACAAACAGAAGTGGTCAACATAAGTCTGGGAGAATTGCTGAGGAGCTTGGTGATAGAGCACCATAGCAGCTGGGATATCATATTACCACATGCAGAGTTTGCATACAATGATTCAGTGAATCAGAGCACAGGGAAAAGCCCATTTCATGTTGTATATGGCACACAACCGAGGGGAGTGTCTGAACTGATGGATTCATAATAGACTGCGACTAGCAGTGCTAGTGCTGAAGAGTTTGTTGAAGTGATGAAGGAACTTCACAGCGGAGTGAAGGAGCGACTGCTGAAATCAAACCAGGAGTACAAGCGCAGAGAAGATCAACATTAGAGACAACTTCAGTTTGAAGTTGGTAATCTAGTTCTAGTACATTTGAGGAAGGAAAGGTTCCCAAGGGGAACATACAATAAGCTGAAAATGAAGAAAATTGGGCCATGGAGGGTCCTGAAGAAATTCAGAGAAAATGCTTATGAGATTGAGTTGTCGGATGACATCGGGATATCTCTAATATTCAATATCGCATATTTATACCCATACAGGGCTGGAGAAGCAGAGACTGGAACTGGACACCAAGTGATCCAGTGGATGAAACAACTGCAAAAGCCACAGATGGAGTGCATACTAGACAAGAGAGTGGGTAAGAAGACTAGGAGAAAACAATATTATGAGTATCTAGTCAAGTGCAAGAATCATCCAATGGAATATGCCAGCTGGGAGAGTGAAGAAGTGATACAAAAGCATGGACAGATCATGCAGGAGCTCATGGAAAGGAGTCCATGAAATTTTTCAAGCCAGGGAGTATGATGCAGGAGCATTGCGAGCGCAATCAAGCGAGCCAGCGTGGAGCGGAGGACAACTCGACAAGCCAACACAAATTTTGAAAATGCCTTGGGACTCTTGCGCAAAATCTTAAATGATTCATTTAAGAGGTGGCGCACTTGTACATTGTAAATGGACCTTGAGTGGATAGCTCTCGTCCTTAGGTAGATAGTCGGCATTTAATAGACTTAATGCTGGTAGATAGGATTTTTAAGTCTAGATTTGATAGCTTTAGAGCCCAAGAGGGAAAACGTATATAGACACCATCATTGTATCATTGTATCATTAGACCAACATTCAGAAGCAGAAGAGTAGGTAGAGAACTGTGTGAAGAATACCCATGCAAAGGCACTTGAATTAATAGAAGAGATTTGATATAACTTCATGGTTTGTGTTATTTCTCTGTGTATTGATGTTATGCTCAATTGATGTCTGCTTCCAGTTGTACATTTTCTTTTATCTTCTTTGTATGTGATTTCATGTATGATTGAAGTCTGAGAGGGTGATATAATGAGTTTCAATTGCTTCTCTATTTGAACCAGAAGATTCCTGCAAGGAGTGTAGTCAAATCATCTGCAAGGAGTGTGTTGACAGAAGGGTTCAGGTAGAGATAGATTTTGTTCTCATTTCCTCGAAGGAGCAGTTAGGCATGGTGACGTGCAAGGAGTGCGTAGGCTAGGAAGAAGTCTTAGGGTTGCGATTCTGATCGAAGCATCAAAAGACTACTGCAGTAGGTGAGCGCAGAGTCAGGGGAGGTTGGACACTTGAAGTGTTTGCAGAGTTGCCGCAAGGAGTGCGAGCAAAGGGTTCATAACTCTAAAGAGTGTGAGAATATAGAAAAATCTCAGGAGGATTAGAGCCTTTGGTTTTGTTGAAGGACTGCACAAGAAGCTCTCATCAAGGAAACCCTCAAGAAGAGGAAGTAACGGTCAAGATCTCCTGGAGGAATTTCGTGAATTCCCGTCAACCGTCAGGTTAGGCAGGAGTTGCACCGGGGTTAAGTCCTAGTGAGTAGGGAAGAGGTCCCAGAAGAGTCATCGTGATACTGCAGTCATCGGGTTTTCAAAGGGTAAGAATCAGAGACCTTGAAAGTCCTGAAATTCCGAAAAAGAAATCCTAGCCATTGATCTCGGCAGGACGCGTGTCAGGAGATCCCAGGAAATCGGGGATCAGAGAAAGGCAAGTCCCAAATCCTTTGGCATTAGGAATCTCAATATTGCGATGCCCGATAGAGCGATGAGGGGACAATGACGTGGCACGTCAGTTATCACGTGCATCGGGGATCGGAATATCGGGATTCTTGGCGACGTGAAAACCACTGCTGAGAAGTCGTGAAACTCCAAAACGCGACGCCAAATAAAATACACGCCCCTGAGTGGAGGACAAGTGTTGTGCCGCATCGACGTATCGGCATATCGAGAGTCGGGGATAAGAGAGCCAAGTTGTTTTCGACATTGTAAGTGCCGAAATCTCAATGGAAATATTTCCGATAGGAACAAGAGGTGTTGACATTTACCCATCGTGTTTCGGGGTATTGTGAAGCACAAGGAGCGTTACCACGAGACTTGCGAAATCGTGAAGTCTGATTTTCCGATCATTAAGGGAGGTCAGCTAGAGAATTTTTGTGGGTAAGGAAGATTCCTCATAGGGAATCAGAAGAACCTTTGAGTTCTTCGGGCCAGGAACGAAAGAAGGTCCTGAGGAAGTGGACGTGCTCTGAGGGGGGCGCGTTCTGCGCCAATATTTTAACACTTCATCCTATTGAGTTCATGATCGTCACCCATCACACTAATGACAATATGTAATGTAAAACACATCTATGATCACTGTACTTGGGTGTGGAATGGATCAATAAAAATAGGATCTTAAGGATACTACTAAATCACTCAATCTTTATAGCCTTGATAATTATATTAGGCTCCTTTAAGCATACATTAAAGTAATAGGATTAATAAACTAAAATCTATAAAGGAAGTACATGAAAGCAACATAATGTTGGAAATGAAAGTACATAAATATAAAATGTTGGAAATGAAAGTACATAAATATAAAAAAGATAATGAATAACAAAGAATGCCAAAGGAAAATTGCATCCATTAAAATAAAATAATATAAAATCTATTCAATTTATATGTAGAGGGTATTCAAACTCCATTTCATTTTCATAGCAATACCAAACCTTAAATATAGAAATTCGGTGAATCCCTCAAAATAAAAGTACTCTTTAAAATGTTTACTAAAAATCTACACTACTTCAAATTAATTAGCAAATTGAGAGTAAAAAGTAGATGAACAAAAATGAATGCTAGCCTAACATATCAAGTATACTTCTTCTTATTCTTCAAAATAATTCTTATCTTATCATTCTAATAAATACCTTCATTTTTGGAGGTTATACCAAAATATCCTAATATTATGCAGCCAAATTTGTCAGAATAATTCAACTTTGAAAAAAGATGAAGGGACAAGATGAGTTAAAAATCCTAACAGCCATCAATATTTTATAGAGCCATGAATGAGGAACATCAATATTAGATTGGTGATTTGATTTCCTACACTTAGCCTTTGAGAATCACGTTAGTATTCATATACAACATATGCAACAATAATTAAAACCATATCCACAATTTTTTTATGATAAATTGAGTATCAAACGGAAACGTAAGAAGCCTCCACATTCCGAAAACAAAAATTTTATGATATTCAAACCGACACAATAATAAGCCTCCACATTCCTCTCAGTGCAATTGGAAAAAAAAAAAATACTTTTGGGAAACAAAATTTTTGCGAAACAATTTTTTTATCATATTTCGAATATGGACTTCTTGTCTGCTGTTGTTGACCTATGGGCATCAAATCTTTCCCTATGACATTTTTCTTCAGTTTCATCTGAAAGAATATGTTGGTCCCTGCATTTAATGCTGCAGAACGCAATGTTTGCCTTGTAAAATAATTTTTTTTTAAAACAATGGTTATAATATTTACAAACTAAAATCAATCCCAGGAATACACTAGAAATCCCTTAATGGAAGGTTCAATATCAAGTCTAGAAGATGAACCCAGAGATGACAAGCTTGTCATTCTTTTCATTGCTGACCAAAAGTGCTTACAATTTCTCTATCTGCAAATACCACCCACTTCACACAAACTAGTTCCCTTCACTCCAAATCTAGCATCAGTTAGAGAGAGAACAATGTCATGGTTCAAATAAAACCAAAGAGATAGCTTGAAGAGTGGAGAGTTACATTTACATTTATTCATATTTGGTTTCTTCGAGGAAAATTAATGCAATTCAGTAACTTAAGTGAAACAATTTAATCCATGATCAAGGTGGAAAGTTCCATCTTTAATTTCTCTATTTTTTTTTTATTTTTTTTTTTCTTCGATATTTGGACAAATTATCTTATTTTATGTGGTTATAATCACAGTTATTCATATTTGATTTGTTCAAGGAAAATTAATGCAATTCACTAACTTACCTGGAAAGATTTAAATCAAAGTTCCATGTTAAATTTCTTCTTCTTCTTTTTTAATTCAATATTCCGACAAATTATATTATTTTATGTGGTTACAATCACAATTATTCATATTTGATTTGTTCAAGAAAAATTAATGCAATTCACTAACTTATGGAAAAATTTAATATATGATCAAGGTGGGAACTTTCATGTTCAATTTTTGCTTTTTTTTTTACTACGATATTTGGACAAATTATCTTATTTTATGTGGTTACAATCATAGTTATTCATATTTGATTTATTCAAGGAAAACAGATGATCAAGGTGGGAAGTTCCATGTTCAATTTCTCTATCTGCAAATACCACCCACTTCACACAAAATAGTTCCCTTCACTTCGAAGCTAGGGCTAGTCACAGAGAGAACAATGTCAGGGTTCAAATAAAACCAAAGAAATGGCTTGGAGAGGGAGAGTTACATTTACAGTTATTCATATTTGATTTGTTCGAGGAAGTTCTATGTTCAATTTCTCCTCCTTTTTTTTTACTTTGATATTTGGACAGATAATCTTATTTTATGTGGTTACATTCACAACTATTTGAAAATTAATGCAATTCACTAACTTACGTGGAAAAAAGTTCTGGATGATCAAGTTTGGAAGTTCCATGTTCAATTTATCCTTTTTTTTTTTTTACTTCGATATTTGGACAAATTATCTTATTTTATGTCGTAAAGTGTGTTTTTAGTACCATGGCTTTATCAAATATTTCTTAATTTTTTTTAAAAGTTATTTTTAACTTCTTTTAAATTTTTTTGTTTAAATTTATTATATTTTTATTAAATTTAATAAAAAGTAAAATTATGATTAAATTGATATCAGATAATGTGTTCACTAAAACACATAAGTTTTACACAAATTGCTTACTAACAATGGTTGCTGATATATTCTAAAACAATAATATTGTCATATAATATATCGAATCATAAAATATTGTATTAAATTGAAAAGAAATTAGGTATAGGGTATGAAAATGTGGAAGTGAAGTAAGAAAAAAGAATAAAAGAATTTTAAGGAAAGAAAATTACTAAACCTTTTATTTTCTTGAAAAATGAATTTAGCTAGGAGAATTTGGAAAAAATTTACATTCATGATTAGCAATATACATTTAAATCTCAAACTATCATTTTAAAGGTGGTAAAAGGTATTGTCTCATCATTAGTAGAACCAGGTGCGTTGGTAGAACTAGAATTGTAGAAGAAGAATTAATTACTCCTCTCCTGATTACTCTCCTACAATCTAATCTACCATGATTAAATTATGAACATATATTATTCTACTAATCAATAATAATTATCAATTTCCGCAATATCAAATTGACAATGTAACATTTAGGTTTATAATTTCAATGATGAAATACAATATGCAATGAACTAGTTGAGAAAGTTTGAGCAATTACTTAGCCTAGGATATCTTTATACATTGTGCCTAAAATTGTTAGCATGGTATTTGGCTYTTTCACTTAAGGCTAATCCATCCTTAAAAATCCATAGTGGATTATACTCAAAATAAATCTAASAGGGAGTGAAATAATAACATAATAACATAATGTAGAACATATAATAGTGTCAAAACATAGGATGTCTCAGCAYAAACATAYACTTAACCAAAACMCTCACTCCTCTAAACTCTTCAATTTKTKATGGTTTGACTTCATCCCTTATCATGCTAGGTTACWTTGAAGAMAATGATCAACTAAATATATCTAATAGAAKAAGAACCAACTCTTGATGGTTTGATTYCATCCTTAAAATGCTATGGMAAAGGTCTTCATAGAAGMATAACCATCAAGAGTTTCACTCCATCCCTTATCATGCTATGGAAAAGGTCTTCATTAAATGTTTTTTATATTTAACTAAATATAATATACACTAACACATAAAATGAATATCAACTTTGATATATCATTCCCATTGACTTTTCACACTATTGAGTTCATGACCATCACTCCTATCTCCCCCTAAAAACGTGCAAGTATATAGAGGTTTAGAGTCACTTCCTTCACCTTCTAACTTCTACAATCCTTAAAATTCTACTAAGTCACTCGATCCTTAAAAAATTAGAAACCATATTAGATTCATTGGATGTACCTTAAAGTGATGATCATTGCAAAGTAAAAGTAATGACAAGAATGCATGAAAATAACAAAATGAAATTTATTCTCAAAGAAATAGAAAAAAAACTCAATTTTGAGAGAGTGGACATTTTAGCTCTTCATCCTATTGAGTTCATGACCTTCACCCATAACACCCATGACAATATGTAATGTAAAACACATCTATGATCATTGTACTTGGGTGTGGAATGGATCAATAAAAATAGGATCTTAAGGATACTACTAAATCACTCAATTTTAATAGCCTTCATAATCATATTAGGCTCCTTTAATCATACATTAAAGTAATAGGAATAATAAATTAAAATCTATAAAGAAAGTACACGAAAGAAACATAATTTTGGAAATGAAAGTACATAAATATAAAATGTTGGAAATGAAAGTACATAAATATAAAGGAAAATTGCATCCATTAAATTAAAATAATATAGAATCTATTCAATTTATATATAGAGGGGATTCAAACTCCATTTCATCTTCATAGCAATACCAAACGTTAAATATAGAAATTATGTTAATTCCTCAAAATAAAAGCACTCTTTAAAATGTTAACTAAAAATCTTCACTACAAATTAATTCACAAATTGATAGTAAAAAATACATGAACAAAAATGAATGCTAGCCTAACATATCAATTATGCTTGAAATAATTCTTATCTTATCATTCTAATAAATACCTTCATTTTTGGAGGTTATACTAAAATATCCTAATATTATGCAGCCAAATTTGTCGAAATAATTCAACTTTCAAAAAAGATCAAAGGACAAGATGAGTTAAAGATCTTAGCAGCCATCAATATTTTCTAGAGCCATGAATGAGGAACATCAATATTAACTTGGTGATTTGATTTCCTACACTTACCCTTTGGGAATCACGTTAGTATTCATATATACAACATATACAACAATAATTAAAACCATATCAACAATTTTTTTATGATATATTGAATATCAAACGGAAACCTTAAGAAGCCTCCACATTCCGAAAACTAAATTTTCATGATATTCAAACCGAAACAGTAAGAAGCCTCCACATTCCTCTCAGTGCAATCGGAATTTTACTAAAGAAAATTTTTAGGAAACAAAATTTTTGAGAAACAATATTTTTATCATATTTTGAATATGGACTTCTTGTCTATTGTTGTTGACCCGTTGGCATCAACTCTTTCCCTATGACGTTTTCCTTCAGCCCTATGACGTTTTTCATCAGTTTCATCTCAAAGAATCTGTTAGTCCCTGCATTTAATGCTGCAAAACACAATGTTTCCCCTGTAAAATAAAAGAAAATTAAAACAATGGTTATAATATTTACAAACTAAAATCAATCCCACGAATATACTAGAAAGCCCAAGATCTTTGGAAGAAAACTAAAAACTTTTAAAACAACGGTTAATAAGACCTCCAAACTCAAATCAATCCAAAGAATGGACTAGAAATCAAAAATCTTCAACTGGGTGTTGGTACTAGACTCTTACTTGTACATGTAAATATCTTGTTCAAGCATTAGTCTGCGTTTGCATAAAAACCAATGATGAAGGAAATGGCTAGGCGTTGAGAAAACCATCGGCCAGTGTAAGTCCATTGCAGCACATTTCCCTTCTCCAATTTCTTCTAAAGTCGTGCCCTTAATGGAAGGGTCAATATCAAGGTTATAAGTTGAACCCAGAGATGACATGCTTGCCGTTGTTTTCATTGCTAACCAAAAGTGCTTACAAATTTTCTATCTGCAAATACCACCCAGTTCACACAAAATAGTTTCCTTCACTTCAAAGCTAGGGTCAGTTACAGAGAGAACAATGTCAAAGTTCAAAGAAAACCAAAGAGATAGCTTGAAGAGTGAAGAGTTACATTCATATTTATTCATATTTGATTTGTTCGGGGAAAATTAATGCAATTCAGTAACTTACCTGAAACAATTTAATCCATGATTAAGGTGGAAATGATCAAGGTGGAAAGTTCATTGTTTAATTTTTTTTATTTTTTTTATTTAGATATTTGGACAAATTATCTTATTTTATCTGGTTATAATCAGAGTTATTCATATTTGATTTGTTCAAGGAAAATTAATGCAATTCACAAATTTACCTGGAAAAATTTAATATATGATCAAGGTGGGAAGTTCCATGTTCAATTTCTCCTTCTTCTTTTTTTTAATTTAATATTTGGACAAATTATATTATTTTATGTGGTTACAATCACAATTATTCATATTTGATTTGTTCAAGGAAAATTAATGCAATTCACTAACTTACCTGGAAAAATTTAATATATGATCAAGGTGGGAAGTTTCATGTTCAATTTCTTCTTTTTTTTTACTTCGATATTTGGACAAATTATCTTATTTTATGTGGTTACAATCATAGTTATTCATATTTGATTTATTCAAGGAAAACAGATGATCAAGGTGGGAAGTTTCATGTTCAATTTCTCTATCTGTAAATACCACCCACTTCACACAAAATAGTTCCCTTCACTTCGAAGCTAGGGCTAGTCACACAGAGAACAATATCAGGGTTCAAATAAAACCAAGGTGGGAAGTTCTATGTTCAATTTCTCCTTCTTTTTTTTACTTTGATATTTGGACAGATAATCTTATTTTATGTGGTTACATTCACAACTATTCGAAAATTAATGCAATTCACTAACTTATCTCGAAACAATTACTGGATGATCAAGGTGGAAAGTTCCATGTTCAATTTGTCCTTTTTTTTTTACTTCGATATTTGGACAAATTATCTTATTTTATGTGGTAAAGTGTGTTTTTAGTACCATGCCTTTATCAAATATTTCTTTATTTTTTTTAAAAGTTATTTTTAACTGTTTTTAAATTTTTTTGTTTAAATTTATGATATTTTTATTAAATTTGCTAAAAAGTAAAATTATGATTAAATTGATATAAGATAATGGGTTCACTAAAACACATAAGTTTTAGACAAATTGTTTACTAACAGTGGTTGGTGATATATTCTGAAAAAATAATATTGTCATATAATATATCGAATCATAAAATATTGTATTAAATTGAAAAGAAATTAGGTATAGGGTATGAAATAATAAATCAATGTAGAGGGGATTTTCAATAGGTATCACATTAATCATAGTGATTGTGGTGTTTCCATATTTTTCATAAATAACCTTCGTTTTTCCTCACTAGTGAACTTTTGGCCAATAAATTAGTAAGAAAGTGTAGAAAATATGATTGTATAATGGGGGCCACACTTGGTAGGAGATGGGCACAATGTATAAAGATATCTTAGTCTAAGTACTTGCTCAAACTTTGTCAACTAGTTCATTGCATATTGTATTTCATCATTGAAATTAATGAAAAAAGAAGTTCACTAGTGAAGGAAAAAAGAAGGTTATTAATGGAAAATATGGAAACACCACAATCACTATGATTAATGTGATACCTATTGAAAATACCCTCTACATTGACTTATTATTTCATACCCTATACCTAATTTCTTTTCAATTTAATACAATATTTTATCATTCGATATATTATATGACAATATTATTTTTTCAGAATATATCACCAACCACTGTTAGTAAACAATTTGTGTAAAACTTATGTGTTTTAGTGAACACATTATCTTATATCAATTTAATCATAATTTTACATTTTAGTAAATTTAATAAAAATATAATAAATTTAAACAAAAAAATTTAAAAACAGTTGAAATATTTGATAAAGGCATGGTACTAAAAACACACTTTACCACATAAAATAAGATAATTTGTCCAAATATCTAAGTAAAAAAAAAAAGGACAAATTGAACATGGAACTTCTCACCTTTATTATCTAGCAATTTTTTCTAGGTAAGTTAGTGAATTGCATTAATTTTCAAATAGTTGTGAATGTAACCACATAAAATAAGATTATCTATCCAAATATTAAAGTAAAAAAAAGAAGGAGAAATTGAACATAGAACTTCCCACCTTGGTCATCTATTAGATTGTTCTAGATAAGTTAGTGAATTGCATTAGTTTTCCTCAAACAAATCAAATATGAATAACTGTAAATATAACTCTCCCTCTCCAAGCCATCTCTTTGGTTTTATTTGAACCGTGATATTGTTATCTGTGTGACTAGCCCTAGCTTCGAAGTGAAGGGAACTATTTTGTGTGAAGTGGGTGGTATTTGCAGATAGAGAAATTGAACATGGAACTTCCCACCTTGATCATCTATTTTCCTTGAATAAATCAAATATGAATAACTATGATTGTAACCACATAAAATAAGATAATTTGTCCAAATATCGCAGTAAAAGAAAAAAGAAAAGGATACTTCCCACCTTGATCATATATTAATATTTTCCAGATAAATTAGTGAATTGCATTAATTTTCCTTAAACAAATCAAATATGAATAATTGTGATTGTAACCACATAAAATAATATAATTTGTCCAAATATTGAATTAAAAAAAAAAAAAAAAAAAAAAAAGGAGAAATTGAACAGGGAACTTCCCACCTTGATTATATATTAAATTTTGCATTAATTTTCCTTGAACAAATCAAATATAAATAACTGTGATTATAACCAAATAAAATAAGATAATTTGTCCAAATATCGAAGTAAAAAAAAAAAAAAACAGAGAAATTAAACATGGAACTTTGCACCTTGATCATGGATTAAATTGTTTCACTTAAGTTACTGAATTGCATTAATTTTCCTCGAACAAATCAAATATGAATAAATGCGAATGTAACTCTCCACTCTTCAAGCTATTTCTTTGGTTTTCTTTGAACCGTGACATTGTTCTTTCTGTAACTCACCCTAGCTTTGAAGTGAAGGGAACTATTTTGTGTGAAGTGGGTGGTATTTGCAGATAGAGAAATTGTAAGCACTTTTGGTAAGCAATGAAAAGAACGGCAAGCATGTCATCTCTAGGTTCAACTTCTAGCCTTGATATTGACCCTTCCATTAAGGGCACGACTTTAGAAGAAATTGCAAAAGGTCAATGTGCTGCAATGGACTTACAGTGGCCGATGGTTTTTTCAACGCCTAGCCATTTCCTACATCATTGTTTTCTATGCAAACGCAGATTAATGCTTGAACGGGATATTTACATGTACAAGTAAGAGTCTAGTACCAACACTCAGTTGAAGATTTTTGATTTCTAATCCATTCTTTGGATTGATTTGAGTTTGGAGGTCTTATTAACCGTTGTTTTAAAAGTTTTTAGTTTTCTTCCAAAGATCTTGAGCTTTCTAGTATATTCCTGGGATTGATATTAGTTTGTAAATATTATAACCATTGTTTTAAATTTTTTTTATATTACAGGGGAAACATTGGGTTCTGCAGCATTAAATGCAGGGACCAACAAATTCTTTAACTGATGAAAGACATCACAGGGCTAAAGAAAAACGTCATAGGGAAAGAGTTGATGCCCACAGGTCAACAGAAGCAGACAAGAAGTCCATATTCTAAATATGATAAAAATTTTGTTTCGCAAAAATTTTGTTTTCTAAAAATTTTGTTTAGTAATGTTGCGTAATTTTTTTTTTCCGATTGCATTAAGAGGAACGTGGACACTTCTTACTGTTTCCGTTTGAATATCATAAAAATTTCGTTTTCAGAAAGTGGAGGCTTCTTACCGTTTCCGTTTGATATTCAATCTATCATAAAAAAATTGTGGATATGGTTTTAATTATTGTTGCATATGTTGTATATGAATACTAAACTGATTCCCAAATGGTAAGTGTAGGAAATCAAATCACCATGCTAATATTGATGTTCCTCACTCATGGTTCTAGAAAATATTGATGGCTGCTAAGATTTTTAACTCATCTTGTCCCTTCATCTTTTCTCAAAGTTGAATTATTCTCACAAATTTGGCTGCATAATATTAGGATATTTTGGTATAACCTCCAAAATAATATTAGGATATTTTAGTATAACCTCCAAAAATGAAGGTATTTATTAGAATGATAAGATAAGAATTATTTTGAAGAATAAGACGAAACATAATTGATATCTTAGGCTAGCATTCATTTTTGTTCATCTATTTTTTATTCTCAATTTAGGAATTAATTTGAAGTAGTGTAGATTTTTAGTTAACATTTTAAAGAGTACTTTTATTTTGAGGAATTCACAGAATTTCTATATTTAAGATTTGGTATTGCTATGAAGATGAAATGGAGTTTAAATCCTCTCTACATATAAATTGAATAGATTTTATATTATTTTATTTTAATGGATGCAATTTTCCTTTACAATTCTTTGTTATTCATTATCTTTATATTTATGTACTTTCATTTCTAACATTTTATATTTATGTACTTTGATTTCCAACATTACCATTTATATATATGTTTGCATAATATGGGCTTTCTTAGAATGAAATGCATGGGAATATAACGTGCTAATATAAGTTTAAACAATCTTCTCAAAAATTTCAGTGTGAGTTAACCGTTTTTGAAATGCATGGGAATATAACGTGCTAATATAAGTTTAAACAATCTTCTCAAAAATTTCAGTGTGAGTTAACTTTTTTGAGATGTCGTTTTTGAAAAACATTTTTTTTTATTATATATATTTATATAAACAAATGTAATTTACATATATATATATATAATAAATTTATTTAGCAAAATTTGTAATGTTATAACCATAAACATTAAAATAAGGATGATATTTTAATTCATGTCTATATTCATTTCCATGAAGACGTGTAATACTTTCATGTACACATTTCACATTTCAAAATATGATTCAATGAATTGAGCACATTGAGCTATATTTAGACACAAGTACTAATATTTTATCATATTGTTGTCCAAAAAGTGTGTTTTTTAGGAGAGATTCACCTTTCAACTATAGACACCCATTGTAGGTACCACCACCATACCAAAACTATGATTCCACCAAGGACAAGGACCACCTATAGGGTCTAGTTTCTATGTATCCCTCTCAAAGCATATGAATTAGCAAAACTAGACAATTTTCATGAATTCTCTTGATGCCGAAACTTCTAAGCATCCCAACAAGATATCATTAAAGCATGGATCTCTTCCTTTCCTCCAATAATGACACCAAATCATGCATTTCCCTTGTATACAACTCAATACCTTGGGAAATCCAT
>JZKD02S1707123.1:103875-117458 GCA_000966675.3 Picea glauca
CAAACAGTCTCCCGAAAACCAGTCCAAGCCACAGGAAAAGAAGGGTCACGGGAAGACAAAGAAGGACACCAGAAAATGGTGCGATTTCCACAAAAGCCCCTGGCACAACACCGACAAATGTCGCTCAAAATAGTCATTGGTGGCCGAGATCAAAGACAAGGAGATGAACCCTGATTCAGAATCTGGTTCTGAAAATACTGGAAAAGACAGATCATCGACTCAGACCCCACTGCTATTGTCGTGACTGCAGCAATTCAACCAGAAGAACCAACAGATCTAGAAGAGGGGGAGTGCCTTTTTCATTCACAGATGTGGGTGAAGGGGACCCCGCTGCATTTTATTATTGATAGAGGAAGCCAGAAGAACCTCATCTCAATAGAGGTCGTCAAACAATTGGGATTGTCAACAACACCACACCCACAACCATACATCATTGGGTGGCTTCGCCAAGGACGAGATCTCCGGGAACTCAACGCAATGGATACTATTGCTTCCTAAGGAGGGAGGATTGATCCAGGTGGATATCGGTGTCCACCCACCTTCTCCAAATGGCTCAAAATAGTTTTTTGGCCATTTTGGCAATTTACTATTTTTAGCAAGTTTTAACTTCTGGGGCCATTTTGTGGGTCCAAATGAAGGTTTTTCAATATCTAGGTTCTCAATGATATTTGAAGTAATAATTTAGCTCCAAAAATGAATCTGCTCGACAATATATTTCCAACGAGCTATCACACGCCTAAAACGGAGATCGTATGCAAAAGTTACGACCCTGGGAAGTTGATGTACTCACTTACCTAAACGGGGCCCACATGACTTTTGGCGCTTCATCTCCTAGGGTTAGGTTTTTGGATGTCTAGGTCTTTTGGCATTCCCATTTATTGTAAAAGGGCCTTCATATCCTCATTGTAATCATCTTCTTGCGAATGCGAGTAGTCGTCACATCTCTTCTTAGAGATAAGTTGCCACCATTCTAGCGAGTCTTTCACTCTGTATTTTTACAGCCTCTGTATATTTCTTTGATTAATAGAAATCGTGTATTACTGTATATCTGTGTTTATTGTTGCATATTCAATACATTTATGTTATATTATCAAATATCTACAATATCTCTATGCAATTATTTATTATATCTCCGCTCTCATTTCGTGCCGAAAATAATCCGGATCAAACGAACGAGGTAATTCGTCCACTATGATGTCAATGAACTCTTTCAGTAGTTCCTGTATACTGCTCTATGAGCCATTTATATTGCTCTATGAGCCTTGTTTAAGATCAAGTTCCTCAACTCATCGTTCAGTGGTATGTAAATCTGATTTTTAAATCTCAATAATCCATCCTCGTCAAACATAAATCCTTCAAATCTTGGTACCATCATTTTGTTTTTTCTGATAAAATCCTTTATCTCTTTGTACTATTCATCATCACATTGTAAGGTTAGAATATTTTCATGTAGATTCCTCTGAACAGGCAACATCAAAAATATGCATGGTCTCTGACTCAATTCATCTGCCACTTGGTTCACTGTTCCTTTTATGTAAGAAATATCGAAATCATACTCGCTAAGAAGTTCCGACCAACGTCGTTGTCGCGCGTTTAGGTCGCTTTGTGTAAAGATGTGTTGTAGTCCACAGTGGTTCATATTTAGTTCAAATTTTCATCCAAACCTTCAAGGCATAAACAATCACTAACAACTCCAAATCATGTGTCGCATAGTTCTCCTCATGCCTTCTCAGTTTCCTCAAGACGTAAGAGATCACTCGACCGTCTTGCATCAAGATTCCACCTAAGCCCTCCTTGGGTGCATCAGTGCATACCAAGAAGTCCACGTCCATGTCAGGGATCTTTAGTATCAGTGTCATTGTCATCAACTCCTTGAGCATCCAAAATTTTTCCAAGCATTTCTCGGTCCAAAAAAACTTCTTGTTCTTCTTCTGCAATTCCATGATCGGATTTTCTATACTCACAAATCCCTCGACGATCCCTCAATAGTATCCTACTGAACCCATGAAGCTACGAACTTTCAGGACATTCATCGGCGCAGGTAATTTCATAGTAGCCTCGACCCTTGCTGGATCCATGACTATACCTTCGTCAGAGATGACGTGCCCCAAGTAGTGAATCCTCGATTGATAAAACAAGCATTTGGACAACTTCCCATACATTTTATGCTCTTGCAGACACTGTAGTACCAAGTGCTTGTCATGCTCCTCCATCATCCGAGACTAAATGAAAATATCATTAATGAATACTTGGATGAACTTGTCCAAGTAATCGTGGAACACCCCGTTCATCAAACTCATAAATACCCCTTGGGTGTTTGTCAGTACAAACAGTAAAATAGTAAACTTGTAATGCCCAAACCTCATCTTAACGGTAGTCTTAGGTACGTCATCCTCCTTGATCTGGAACTGGTGATACCCTGAATGCAAATCGATCTTTGAGAACATCGTTGACCCCTTCATCTGATCGAACATATCATCAATCATCGACAATGAATATTGATTCTTGATCATTTCCTTGTTCAGTTGATAGTAGTCAATGCAGAGCCTCCATGACCCATCCTTCTTTCATATGAAAATAACAGGTGCACCCCATGGTGACAAACTTAGACGTATCATTCCCATGTCTAGAAATTCCTTCAGTTGCATTATCAACTCCTGTAACTCTGGAGTTGACATTTGAAAAGGAATTCTAGCTATAGGTCCAGTCCCTGGTTTTAGGTCTATGGTAAACTCCAATTCCCTCTCGAGCAGAATCCTGGGTAACTCCTCCGGAAAGACATCTGTAAACTCTCTCACCATTGGTAGGTGTTCTAGACCTTTTGATACTCACTTCTCATTTAACGCAAGGATCGTATAAATCTTACATCCCTTCTGCATGCTCTTACGTAGTTGCAAGGAAGATATGAACCTAGGGGAAACTCGCCGGTTTCATCCTACAATCACTCGTCTTTGTCCCTCATCATCAACCAAGTTCAATTGTTTTGTCTTACAGTTGAGTATTGCCTCATGTGTTTCCAACCAGTCCATACTGATCACAACGTCATAAGATCTTAATATCATGACATAGAGGTTGGCCTTGGTGACAATCTCTCCCAAGTTAAGGGTACAATTCGTAACCTTTCCTCCAACCTTTGGCTTGGCTCCTGAAGCCATCCATACGAAGCTAAACTCATCCTTTTTTATTTCCTTTACCTTAATAATTTTTAGCGTTGTATAAAAAATGAAACTCTCGGTAGCACCAGGATCTATCAAAATACAAAGGGTCTCGTCAATGATGGTACCTGATGTATTGAGCACAGTCGATTGGTGCTATGCCTGGTGGTTATTCACCACTACATGAATCCGATGGGCCTTGCCCAAATCTCCCACGATAGTGGGTCCAGATGATCCAAATGCTCTAGTCCTCTCCTCTGGGTAGTCGCAGTGGTAGTGTGGCTTCCCACACATCCAACACCCCTTCTTTGATCCAGTACTCCTGGTACCTGAAGTAGAAGATGATGGCCCACCGACCTGAAATCTTGGTTTGTTCTGTTTAACAAACCTAAATTGCTACTACTACAGTTGATGCTAATGTTGATGTTGTGGTTCCCAATAAGTGTGTCCTCTACTAAGGTGTTGGTCGTCGAAGTGTAGTGAAAGTCGATCCTCTCTGGAAGCCATGATATCCAGGCGTATGTCGGGCTGGTGTCTGGTGCTACCACGCACTAGATGACACCTTCCCTGTCGGTCTCGCTGGAGTCCTGTTGCGACCCCCACTGATAAGCTCCTCCTCTGTTATGAGGACCTTCTAGAAGACATCATGCAAGGTTTGAGGCATCAAAATCATAACCTTTGTAAGTATGCTTCCATTAAGATCGAACACAAACTTGTTAACATTAAGTTTATCAGTATTAAGATGTGTATCATATAGAAGAAACTTCATAAAAAGAGTCTCATACTCGAGCACCCTACAACCGCCCTATCATAAGGTGTCTAACTCGTCTAAGGCACCAAAAAACTCGAGAAATTTGACCTTCTCGAGTTCGCGGTGAATGCTACCAGTACCAACTGGAACGCACAGTGGACCCTCATGGGGTGTCAGTTCCCTGGCCTCAACTCCATCCAAACAGATGATCAATGCCTCATACATCCACTAGAAATACCTCATCAGCCCAACCACATCACCCACCGCTATCTACTCCTACCCGACAACCTGCTCATCTCCCTGCGGGTTAGACCCCTCAGGATTGGATGCTACTGGAGGCATCGTGCCTCCTCCCCTAGCACCTCATCATCTACCTCCATGACGTCCTCTAACCATGATTACCTATAAGAATACAAGTCAACTTAATAATAAACCTTATAATAAAATATCATAACAATGAAAGCCGAAGTGTTCCCAAGTCATAGATTGAACCATCTCTAATACCATGTGCAACGACTACTTTGTTACTACTACAAGCGAAGCAAAAGGTGCAATCCTATTTTTTTTTTTTTGTTTAAAATGAACGACAACAACGATTATAGCTAAATAAGATATCTGACGGTGAGCGCCACCTTGGACAAATAATCCACAGACAATTAATATTCCACTCACTGGCACAAGAGAAACTGGGAGAAACAAGTGTGAAACAACAAGGAGAAGCAAATACCCTCCGGACAGAGCATGACCTATCCTACAGGATAAGCGAAAACATCCCCATCATGACACAACGCCCTCGACCAACAGTTAAATAGGACCTCTATGGTGCACAACCAAGTGCATGAATGCGTTACCAGCCAAACACCAAACAACTACAAAAAACAACACCCACAATGGGTAGTACAGACCCCAACCAAGTTATTCCTCGACCAAAGACTCTAGATGAACCCAACTTGCTAGGAGTCGAGTTACTGATGAGAGGACTACACCCACACTCCAAACAACAGATCAACAAGACGCATGATGACGTTGTTTGAAGAAAGCAAAAGCTAAGACATGACTTCACCAACAATCCATTCATTCATCAAGTCTAAACTAGTCAATAATTACCATATATTTAACATTAATTCTAATCTAATTAGCAAGTCTAGATTATAAATTAGTCATTAATTTACAATCAAATTTAACATTAAATACAATCAAATTTAGCAAGTCTAAAATTACAATTTGTCAATAATTACAATCTAATTTGACAAATCATTTTTTAATCAATACTTAAACTATAAACTACAATTTCAATCTAATTTTACAAATCTAGTTTAATCAATGTTAAAACCAATGGACAAGTCTGGTCAAATTAAATTTAAAGGTTGTCTATTATTCAAATGAAGAGGTCGTCTACAAAAATGATAATAAATTATCGTATAAAGTAAATATAAACTACCATTGTTATAAAAATATTGTCTAAATTATACATGAGTTGTCAATTAAAAAAAATGGAATGTGTGTAGCTTGACAAGTCATCTGACAATCTAAATTAAAAAAATGACCAGAATATATAATGTGTTTTAATCAAGGTTATACATTGGCTACCAAATTAAAGTCAGATTTCATGTAGATTGACAAGTCACTTGGAAATCTAATAAAAAAAAACGACCAGAATATAATGCATTTTAATCAAGGTTATACATTGGCTGTAAAATTAAAATCAGATTTCGTGTAGATTGACATGTCACTTAGAAATCTAATAAAATATAATGATAAATATAATGTGTTTTAATCAATTATACATTGGTTGTCAAAAATAGAATAAGTGTAGCTTGACAAGTCACCTACCAATCCAAACAAAATTTGACCAGAAATATAATTTGTTTTAATCATTTATACATTTGTTTTCAAAAACAGAATGTGTGTAACTTGACAAGTCACCTAGCAATCAAAACAAAATTTGACCAAAAATATAATTCATTTCAATCTATTATGCATTGCCTGTCAAAAACAGAATGCATGTAGCTTGACAGGTCACCTCGGAATCTAAACAAAATATGACCAGAATATAATGCATTTTAATCAAGGAGAAATAAACTGTCAGGGGTAGGGGACTGACATGAAAGGGCATCAATGTCACAAGGCATTTAAAAAGGATATCAGGGCTGAAAAATTCACTATCAAAAATGTGTAAGGAACTCTACATAAAGTTATGATATGTATGGTGTGGTATCTAGGTGAAAGCCCCGGTAAAAGAAATATAAAATGCCACCACTTAACACGCTACATTATTTAGTTGCTAGGTGACCAGATAATCGTGATTTATTTAAATTTACAGTAATGTATATCTATGAGATCACAAAGGCCATTTCAAAAAAACAGTGGTCCTTTCATAAAAACTTAGAAGACAATACATTAAAAACGTACAAAACAATTCATTAAAAATGCAAACGACAATTCATTAAATGCAGAGGGAAATAAGCATAACATGGAAGGAAAGGATAAAAATTACAGAAGTACTCACTCGAAAAAGCACAAGGAAATCCATCAACTAGGAACAATCAACAAGGGTAGACAATTGGGCAACACATCCTTCGCTCATCATCCATGGACAGAAAAATAGGGCATTAGGATCTATAGGTCTACTAAAACCGAAGTGACGATCGTTGATCCATATCCTGGTCAAATTTCCAGGTGTGGATTGATTGTCTAGGAACAAGGGATAAGTAAAAACATAAAACTCATCAAAAATCAATAAAACCAACCAGATAGTCACAGCTTCAAGGATCGAATGCCAAGGGAATCAAGTCAAGTAGTGAGATTAAGGCTATGGGGAAATTAAGTTATCAATTAATATGCTAATTCAAACATTTTATTTACCCAAATAAAAGTATAGAAATGAAAGTGTAAGGTAAATAATAATCTACCATGAGGATAAAAAGAAAACATATCGTATCCCAAGTCGCTCGCTCGTAGTCGTTGTCCCACGCGCTCTGTGCAACTTCTACTTGTTGATCGATGAGACTTCACTGATACCTCCCAGGCAATGCAATAGGTAATATTCTTCCCCCTTAGCCCCCCGAGCTGCAAATGGGCCACACACACCACTAGAGAACAACTAGCTCCTAGCTTGCCTTGCAAGGTCGGGCTACCACTCCTCACTGAGCTGGGTATCCCAACTCCCACAAGCTAAATCAGTCAAGTCTAAATTTCTGCAGCGTAACGTTATGCATCCCATAAAAGATCTATCCTCCTCCTCCTCCTCCCCCCTCCTTTATATAGAATTTCTAAGTCATTTACTTTCCCAAATTACCATTTAATTTATTATTCAATAATTTAATTCATAAAAATACACCCCGTGCATGTGTCACCCATCCCCTTCATTGCACCATAAATTAATTTAAGTAATTAAGTAATTACTATTATTGCCCTCACCCACCTAAAAACATTCCTAGAATCACTCCTAGGAGTCCCCATATTCCCTTACACATTTTAATGACTTACCCCCTTAATAATTTACTAGTTGAGTTTAATTTAGAAAGTTCTTAAATGCTAGATACCTTACTAATTTAGTCTTTCTCCTTTTTCCTTGTGTTTCCCCTTTCTTTTTATATTTCCCACATTTTCCTAGTTTCCTAATTCTTTTAAATTTCCCTCTTTCCCTTTTCATTTAAAACTCAAATTGGAAAGTGTAGAAAATTACATTTTCCCCCTTTTCCTCTTTAATTAATAAATTTTTAATTAGCATATGTAACAAAACAATTATTTCCCCCTTTTCCCCATTTTTAAATTTTATCCCCCAAAAGATTTGTATATATTGATTGACTTTCTTACCCCTTTCTCGTCACATCATTAATGATGATTATCAATATTATTATTTTTTTTTTTTTTTTGTTTTTATATAAATATTTTTCTCTTACCACAAGTATCACCTAGAGCTAGATTTTAATTTTCGAGGTTTGGAGACATTTTATTAGGGAAATTGTTTTTAAATATTTCTTATCGTGTTATTCATTCTAAGGCCATCTATGTTTATTCATTTATTAAAAACAACAATATGTTCCCTTTAGGATGCGCTAGGTTCTCCAAGGGTGCCACTCGCCTCATTCTATTTTCCTTGTGCAGCGTGCCCTTGACGACGCACTATATGCTCCAAGGGTGTCGCTCACCTCTTTCTATTTTTATTGCGCGATGTGCCCTTCAAGATGCACTACATGCTTCAATGGTGCCACTCACCTCTTGAATGAATTTGTAGACATGAAATCCCCTGGATTCAATACTCTGTCAGGTGATCTCATGGGAGATTAAGGGCCTCTAAGGAATAAGGCCCCTGCCTTATTGTGTGCCTCTTAGAATCATCATGAGTGACTTTTGCACTCGACCCTCACGACATTGTGGGTCTTATCAAAATAGGTAATCGTTAACCTACAGTTTGAGCCACGAAGAGAGTTTTACTAGTCCATGGAAGCATTGTTGTATACACCTCTCCCTCAATGCCTCTGGTTATCGTGCGTGACCCCTATACTACACATGTGAGTCTGGTCGACAAGCAACCGTCATTCTGCATCATCAACAAATCATGTCATAAATAGTATCCATAATCATATCATCTAATCAGATTCACAAATGTCATATATACAACAATCAAACCCTGAATCATCCACTCCTTAACTCGATCCAGAATCCAAAGGGTTTCAGTGATGCCTCTGCATCCTCAAGGTCCAAAATCCTGCAAACTCACTAAAACCAAGTCAATAGCACATGTATGTGTCAATATAGAAAAATAACATGTCATCAATCATAACACCTCATAATCATAGTCAAATGTCCAATAGTATAATAATCTGAATCACTTGCAAGGAAGTGTCCTCAAAGAATAAGTTTGCTCAATGTGCACCCGAGAGGGATGTTACATTTACTAAAATCAGTGCATTGCATTGTTTTGGATTATGTACTACTAAAATCATAACAAATAATTGTTTTAAATATTTTGTCATTGTACCATATCTAAAATAAATGTACCATATTTCTTTGTTTTATATCATTGAAAATCATTTCTACTCCCATATTTCTTTACATCATTTTTTTGAATATCATTTTGAATATCGTCATCTATTGTTTTGTGTAATGACTGAAATCAATATGCCTTATTGTTGTGTTATATCATTACTAAAATCAATATGTTGTATCGTTGTGTTATATTATTATTGAAATCAATAGAGATATTCAATGATTGATATTTCATTCTCTTTTATCTTCCATGATTGGAACATATCAATCTAGTACAAACTCAAAACTCTTGAGTTTTGAAACAATCTTGAGTTGAGAACTTTGGCGACCCTTGATTTTGGAGGTGGGGATTGGAGTTGTCTGTTGGAAGTTTAATGACTACTAGCAGTAAATCGATACTTATTAAGAATATTAATGATCTTATTAATGAGGAGGATGATAAATTCTAGAAGGAGGCTAGATTATTATCAGATTACCCAACTACTGTGGAACTTTCAAAGCATAGAACTCTTTTGCGGAACTTTGGTGACTAGCCAATTGGAGGTTTCGGTAGTATTAACCTTCTATTGGATTATACTAAGGCTACACTCCCTAGTCTGGTAGAAAATTGCTCGTAGAACGTTATTCCTAGAACGGGTTGTGGAGTAAAGTAGTGGAACTTTGGGAGTGCTCCTCTAGTTTCGCTTGGAAAAACAAAACATGTATCCGTCTTTTGCAAACAAAGGAAGCAGTGGAATTCAAGAAAGGTAAATAGAAAAATGGTTCTCGGCTTTGACGTTGGCCTTCAGGATACTTTTTGGTTATCTCTTTGTGATTTAGTAGGGAGGTTCACCTACGGGCATTTATCCTAAGAAAAGTTCCCAGTTTGGTCGGATAGAGTCTGGTCGACTATGTTAGGATACGCTACGGAGCTCACGCAACTCTCCAAAGGTTGGTGGGGAGTTATCTGTCATTCTCTGGATGATGTTGAAAATATTTTAGCATAGAGGTGGTTGAACGGGGATAGTAGTTTTATGCTAAAAAAATGGAGGGTGTCTTTCAATCCGGAGACTGAATACTTCACGTATTGACGTTTCTAGATTCTTCTTTCAGGCTTGCCTGTACACATGTGGAATGAAGGAGCACTGAAGGATATTGGTGATGCTCTTGGCATATTTATTTTGGTTGATAGAGGTATGTTAACTTCACCTTTGCAGAAAGTTTGTATAATTTTAGTTGAAATGGATATAAGTCATGGTATTCCTGAAACTCTTGAGATTAAGTGGCGAGGGAGGAGTCTTTTACGGTGAATTGATTACTTAGGCATACCCTTTCAGTGTAGCCTGTGTTATAGTAGCGAATAACTTCGCAGGGATTGTAAAGGTTTGTATGAGGAGAAATATGAATAAGAGGATGATATTGCTATAAATTATTATATTGATCTTTCCACTAATACGGTTTACTATAGTGTTGGTCCGGGAAATTGCTCACTTGACTTCAAAGAACTGGAACTGGATTCAACACTCTTCTGTAAGCTCAAACATCACTGTCCTTCTTTTTTTTCTACTGTCTCAACTTTGGAAAAATAAACCTTAAGCTCCTCGAAGTGGTTTTCTCAGTGTATATCACTCTCTTGTCCTTTTACTGAGGTGCGGGTGAGTGACCTTACGAAGACTATTATTCCCCTTGTTTCTAATTTACCTTCCAGTATTTTGAATAATATTGCTTTGGTCCCACCGTTGCCACTATTGGGGAACCTTTCCAATTCACTAACTTTACCTAACAGTTTTTGTCCTTTGTCCCTTGTGGACTCGGTGTTAACTTAACCAAGTCAGGTTTCTCCTCCAATTTTAAATGTTTATTCCCCCAACAGCCTGAGTTATCATGAACTGGATGATTCAAATCTCTCCCTTGAAGAGGTTTTAGACTCCTTTATTCCTTTTTTGAAGGATCATTCTTCCATCAATCTGTTACCTATTTTTTCGAGGAATGGATTTACAATTTTCTAGTTCCACTGGTGGGGAGACTAGTGGTTCGAATTTAATGGTGGGTACAAAGGAGAAATACTTTTTTTGGTCTCGAGTACTCGGTTTTGAAACCTCTCCCATAAAAACCTGAAGTGCCAAGAAGAAATAAATTAAGGATACTTTGAATATTAGTTGTAGTGTACCTATTTCACTACCGAGGCTTCCAAACCTCTCTCTAACCAATCTGTACATGGACTTTTACATAACTCATACTGGAATTATATAACCACATGCATTGAAGCAAAGTAATACATTTAACTCAGAGTAAAACATATGAATTACTGCTATATTCAATAAGCCTTTAGCCTTATCATATTAATTCATATACACAGCAGAAAACATGATACATAAACAACTCAGTCATGCAAAACATGATCAAAGCATAATTGAGATACTTATCTTTATCAGTGGTGGAATCCACCAACCAAATGCAGGCCTTCCATGAACCTCCCAGTCGTAGACCACGCTGCTCCTCAACTCAACAGTGGGTCACCCCGAGATGGGACTGAGCTCCACCCCAGGGAAAGGAATCCAGGCTCAGGCTGAAGTTACAGGTAATTCAGTCACACACAACCACCAGGAAGAACACTCTCCAGGAATCTCCCATGCTCACTTCCCACAGACCCTCATTCCCCACATGCCTGTTCCACCCTAGGAGAGTGCACCTTCTCTGTCACCTGGATAGTCCTTCAGCTGCCAGTCTCTCTTACCTTGGGTTACAGGAACAGACCGAACCGGAAGTATATGGGTTCTGTGGCAGCTATAGGGTTCCTTCCAAGAGCTCTCTCCTTCCTCTGCGCACTCTCTCACCCAGAGGGAGTCGCTCACAGGCCAACAAGCCTCACGCAGTCCAGAACTGCGCGCCACAACAAACACAGGGAAAATAGACACAGTCTTCCCAAGAACTAGTTTAGCAGTCACAAGATGTTCTCTCGGTCAAGATTTCAGAATAGGGCTTCACGCACAAGCTCACTCATCTTTTCCTGGGCAAACAGAGACTCTTCCCCGAAATTGACATGGACATTTCATTAAGGGAATACACACACTAGTTTTCTCTCACAGACAGACTTCACGGCTCTAAACAAGGGTAAACACGCATTCTTCAGCACCTAACCAAGGTTTCCTCTCTGTAACAGACATATTCAAGGTCTCTTGCAGACTGGCTCATACGACTGCTCCTCAGGGTAGTCGGGTCAAATGGAATGTGAGAGATCCCCCTCATCATTGTTCCTTTCCTATTTTATTTGCATGCATCAAGGTGGACATTTGTCACCCTGGGAACTACATGCGTTCCACCAGCACGCGTTCCTCCCACCACTTGGGAAATCACGTGTCCTTCCAAAAGGACTTAGGATAAAAACATATGATGCACATATTCTTTTGAAACAATATTAAAATATTATTTGCAGGTTTAATCCCCTAATCTCATCACTCATTCCCTTTCCCACCTTGCAGCCCCTAGTTCCTTTCCCACTCTGTGGACGCTCAGTCACCCTTCACTCATTCATCGTGGTCGGTCTGCACCTAGCGGTGTTTATATTTTATTAAATATTTTGCATACATACAAGTACAACAACAGGCTCCTGGCCTTCAACACTTAGGCTCCCTAGCCTAACAACCACATAAGCCTTCCAGCTTATACAAAACTTGGCTCACCATCCTATAGAACACATTTACAATTCATTGCATATATCATGATCTGTAACGGGGCTCGGCCTTAGGGACACTGCAATCCCCCTCCTTTTATTTTTGCACTGTCCTCAGTGCAACTTACACTGCCTCTGTGTGTCCTTAAAAATTTTCAAAAAGATGCGGGTACTCTGCCCGCATAACTTCTTCATGCTCCCATGTCACGTCCTCAGGACCGTACCAGGTCCACTAGACCTTTACAAGCCCTACAACTCAATTCTGGAGTTTTTTTCTTTTCCTGTCCACTTGCAGGACACTTTCTGGTTCCACCTAAATCGCATTCCAATCGATTACATGATTAGCATCATGTATATAGATTTATTAAGTAATGAAATATGAGATACCTTAGGTACAGTCATGGGTGCAATAATGCAATCATTTATGCAATGTATATGTATGTATATACAAACAAATTCAATAACATTAAAACTGTATACAATATACACATCATATAATAAAATAGAGAATTGTACTTATCTTTTGAGTGAGAAGACTTCCCACCCCGGAGCAGAGCTATGACTCCATCGGGTAATGGCTTCCCAAGATAGCCATGGTCCACAATCCTTATCCACCTAGTCTAGGCCAAGGTACCAGACCTCAACAACACTCCAACCATTCAAACCTCGGCAATACTCCAACCAATGGTCTCTCATTCCCCACATGCTTGTTCCACCCTAGGAGAATGCACCTTCTTTGTCACCTGGATAGTCCTTCGGCTGCCAATCTCTCTTACCTTGGGTTGCAGGAATAGACCAGACCGGAAGTCTTAGACCACCGTGGCTCTGGGAGTTCCAACTGCCCTCAAAGGTTTCCAAGCAACATCTTCCCAAGATACTCTTTGTAGCCAACAATTTAACTTTTATCAACATCAACTCATCTGCGTCAACCACATGCAGTTATCATGAGAGTACATACAAGAATTCATTTAGGAATTCCAATTAATTCGAAAGGAAATTCAGCTTTTATTCCAAAAACATGACATCCTAT
>JZKD02S1707123.1:117468-128094 GCA_000966675.3 Picea glauca
TGCTTCTTTTATCAGACTTATAACCATCTCTTCAGCTCTCTGTTGCTTTCTTCATTGTGAAACGACATTACCAACAACACTTGCAACTTACAAGCATTCTTTCCTCTGGCTGTCCAAACGAGCAAAAATATACTTGCTGCTATAAATTTCAACAACTTCTTTCTCCCTTTAACATTTTTTTTTTTTTGTGGATCCCAGAAGCATTCAATTCTTCCAGGATTCCTGAATCTTCTTATGCTCTCCACTATAATCATTATGCATGATTATTCATGCCCTAGGTACCTTCAATGCAGTTTCCCTACCTCAACAGGGTTTGCTGACCTCCTAGTCAATGGGTCTTCAACTCTCTGAGTTGGAGCAGCTCTTCGGGTTCCTACTAGAACCTACATGCAACAAAACCACAAGCCTTGCATGAAAAATCTCTTGCGAGAACTAGCGGTGGCACAAGTTTCTCCCACATGGCCACCGACTATGACCACGCACCTATCCAGAAGGCGTTTCAGGCCTTCACGTACCGGGTGTTTAGATATGAGTCACCCTTGACTCTCTCTATCCCGGAAATCAGAAACAAGAGTCTAGCGTGTGCTAGCTCTTCCTTTAACTTCCACCAGCGTGACCTCTAGCTATGACCTGGGGCCCCAACTTCCGATCGCTACGGGACTTTACCCTTTGCGAACTTCGAGGACTAGCTCTCCTCCTTTTTCCTGAGGTACGAACTCTCGAACCCCATTTGCCTTAGATCAAGGTCCACAACTTTCCAGATTCGACGGTCCAAATCAATTCCTCGCGAATCGACAATTCGCATTTCAGGGTTTGGAAAAATAGTTTTCCCTCTTTTCTTCCGATCTCTAGTTTTCTGAAATCCACTTGAGTCAGATATAACAACTCAAAGCTCCTCGTAATCCACCGGCATGGATCCTTTTTCGTGAATCCATACTTCATAGTTCACGAATTAGAAAACAGTTCTCTTCCCTTTCTAACTTCCGTCTTCATAGAATTCCAGTGCATTAGATCAACGACTGACACTCACTTTGAATCAATGGTCTAGATGTCTCCTCGCGAATCAAAAGTTCGCATTTCGGAATTTTCAAGAACAATTCCTCTGTTTTTCCAAACTTTGGATTTTTCAATTTCCCGATGAAAGAAATCAACGGTTCGATCTTCCTTGAGATCGAAGGTTCAATACCTTCCCTGAGTTTTCAAGTACTGAACGACTCTTAGCGTTATCCTCCTCGTAGTTGGCTGGATCTGACGGCTCACAGGTTTTCGACACTTCTTCCTCGAAGCGCTCCACCGTACGATTCTACCCTTCTTAATCTCTTTCGCGATTCGGGACTTGGAGTGACGAAGAATTTGGCTTGCGCTCCAAGTTCATGATCCCTGAATTCACGAAACGATCCAATGGTTCAAAAACCAACTGCGATCAACAACCCACATTTACTTTGAATCTGAGGGTGGCAAGTTTCTCCATCCACTAACCACCTTGTAGCTTCTGGCTATCTTATGTTCCCCGCGATTTCACGAGTTTCCCACGGAGAATTCTGACCATTCGTTGAAATTCTCAATGACTTCTTTCCAAATATCTCGGCGTCAACTCTTCTAGAATTGACCTTCTTCCTAACTTGAAGGATCTCGAATAATTCGACAGTGTTTTCCTTCCCAAGATTTGGTTAATGAAATTTTAACTTCACCTTGCTGCACACTTGCGCTAGGTCATGCGAACGTGCACTCTTCCTCTCTAATATTTTAACTGACTCAATCTCAAAGGGACTCGACCCTTCTTTGTTTTTCTGAAAGACTTTATGGTTCCCATCTGTACCTTCTAAGCTCGTCTCCTAGAATCTTTCGAACTTAAAACAAGTTCCCTCTATAAGCACTCCTTACGATGGATATGCACACTCTACTAACTAAATCTCTACGCTATCTCTTTTGAGCTTTGTTTTCTGAACTGGAAGCATTATGTGTCTCTTCAATTTCCTTGCACTTTGTGGCAATTCCAAAATAGTTCTGGCACTCATCAACCTTTTGCAATACAACGCGCAGACAACTAGAATTTGTCAAGCCTTCGTTTCTTGACAATTCTTCATCATTCATAAACAATCCAATTTATGAAAATGTTTTCAATTTCACGAATTTTTTGAGCTCTACTCGGCTCTGTACTTTTCAAGTTTTTCGAAACTTCAGTTTTTGGGACTTTCGGGTTTTCGGTACCCGGGACTTTAGGTTTTTGGCAACCGGGAGTTCATTATGCAGTGACTCCCCACATCTTGTCATTTCAATTGCCGAATTCTGAAATTCCGATTTACTTTACCCTCTGGGCCCACATCGCACAGTGGTCACCAACAACCACGGTGGCATGTGGCACATTCATGAGGGTCCACGTCGCTTTCAATGACGTCATCGGGTCCCACCTCTCTCGCTTCTCTTCTCGTCCCACTGGCACGTGGTACATCTCCATGTGTCCACGTCCATTCCTAGAAAAATCCGACGGTCAGATCTTTCTCAGATCTACAGCGCAGATCCTTTCGGGGTTTTGGGATTCCAAATGTCGATGCGCTCTAACTCTCATTAGCCCCCTGGGCTAGACTCATGGCTCACATGACCTCCCCTTATATGACCACATTCATACCTCCTATCGGGGTTTCAGACTCTCCAATGCCGAAACACATATGTCCTCAGGATTCACGATTCCCGAACCCCGCTTTCCCGGTGGATGACTCTCCTTTCGGAACTTTCCCGAATGCCTCGATCTCGGCCACGCATCCCCAAGAATGGACGCTTCAGATCTAATCTCAGGATTTAACAACTTGCGATTCCCCGATGACAAGGTTCTATGTCAACTCAAAACCCCGGTAGCCGATATACCGATGGGTCGCTCGATCTCTGCCACGTGTCCCCACAAACGGACGTCTCGGATCGTTCCCGCGACTTCCACCATGAAAATTATCGATCTCATGTCATTGTTTCTCCCGATTTCATGAATGTCAATATCCCGATGGCCACGCCTCTCGTCAGGACTTTTCCTCTATTGTTCACGAAGGTTTTAACACCCGTGCAACTCTCGACAGATCCGATGGTTGTCGGGTCTCTAGATCAAGATCCAATGGTCCAGTTCCATTCTTCCTGTGCACACACTCCAGAGACAAAACTCCGAGTATCTTCACCCATTCCAATGGCTAATGGGTTCTTCTCTCTAGATCTGACGGTGCATATCATTTCTTCCTGTGCTTGCGCTCCTCCTGCTGCTCCCTGGATGTGAAAACCAACGGTCTAGATCTCCTTCTACCGCTGATCTAATGGCTGTTGTGCTCCCTCCTAAGCTTGCACGCTTTCTTCCTGTCCTTGGACTAATTCCAAGTCCTCAAAGGTATCGGCCTTTTCTTGTTTCTCCTCTGTGAGATCCACGAATTTAAGTCCTCACCTGCTCTCTCAATGACGTTGTTCCTTCTGAGATTATCCTTGAATCCCCAAGGGATTCTTTGACTTCTGCGCCTCTGCAGAGTCTTCACATGCACACAGAGGTGCTATCCATCCTCAACTTTTCTGTATCTTCGACCTCCACAGAAACTCAGTTCTTTTTCTTTCCTTTCTCCCACAGATGGAGAGTTTGACACCCTCTTGGTTGTCCTCCTGCTCAAGCAACCTCTTGTTGAGCCTTCAGGGTGTTCAGTGACCCTGTGAAGATCCTTCAATGGATTCTTCCTCTAAGTTCCAGAACTCAAATAGTTCTCTTCTCTTACTGTGCATGTCTGCACAATGTCTCAATGCCCACCTGGCAGAGTATCTTTTCACAGAACGTTCAACAGTTCTATCCTCTGTGCACTCCTTGCACCCGCTCAATTCCCACTTGGCAGAGCTCTCAGAATCCCCTAGTGATTCTGGTTCTTCTTGAACTCACAACAGAGTTCTTCCTCAGCACCACTGTGCATATGCTCAATGCCCATCTGGCAGAGCTTAACAGAAATCCTTAGAGATTATGTCTGCAACTGTGTTTCTCATACACAGCCTTCCCTCCTGAGGTGTTCAGCAACCTCAAGGTATTCTCCCTTTGAGTTGTTGATTTCAGCTGTGTGCCCACCTGGCATGTCTTTGTCTGAATCTGCAGAGTTCAGATATGCAACTTCTATGCATGGCTATCAGAACCCGCAGTGTTTTTTCACACCCTCCTGGTATGAAGCCTCAAATACCTCTCAAGCCTGAAACCAAATCAACTCCTGCAAATGAACAACTACATCTACAGCATAAATTCACAGCATAAAATAGAACACACCAAGACATTCATTCAACACAGAAATACATGCAGGTAAAACTGCTTCTATTTGTATTAATAAAATGCCTATTTGTAAAGTTGTTCCTGAGCTCAGACTTTAACAAAGTCTTAGCTCCTTCTCTCCTCTTCTCTCTACTCGCAGACTCTCTCCCTGTGGACTTATGCCACACTGGCTGTGGTCTCATAACGCTGCTATACTTCCTGATTTCTTAATAACTCATCTAGCAACTCCTTGAAACTTTGGAGCAAACCAGGGTCTGAAATTGGCCTTCTAGACCCAATTTCCCCTTGCATTCTCAATCCAAAGACCACTCCACTGGCCCATCTAGGCTCAGTGTCGAAACCTTAGCTCTGATACCAATTTGTAGTGTACCTTTTTCACTACCGAGGCTTTCAAATCTCTCTCTAACCAATCTGTACACGGACTTTTACATAACTCATACTGGAATTATATAACCACATGCATTCAAGCAAAGTAATACATTTAACTCATAGTAAAACATATGAATTACTTCTATATTCAACAAGCCTTTAGCCTTATCATATTAATTCATATACACAGCAGAAAAAATGATACGTAAATAGCTCAGTCATGCAAAACATAATCAAATCATAATTCAGATACTTATCTTTATCAATGGTGGAATCCACCAACCAAATGCAGGCCTTCCATGAACCTCCCAACTGTAGACCGCGCTGCTCCTCAACTCAACAGTGGGTCACCCCCGAGATGGGACTGAGCTCCACCCCAGGGCAAGGAATCCAAGCTCAGGCTAAGGTTACAGGGAATTCAGTCACACACAACCACCACGAAGAACGCTCTCCAGGAATCTCCCACGCTCACTGCCCATAGACCCGCATTCCCCACATGCATGTTCCACCCTAGGAGAATGCACCTTCTCTGTCACTTGGACAGTCCTTTGGATGCTAGTCTCCCTTACCTTGGGTTACAGGAACAGACTGGACCGGAAGTCTCTGAGTTCTGTGGCAACTACAGGGTTCCTTCCAAGAGACCTCTCCTTCCTCTGCACACTCTCTCACCTAGAGGGAGTTGCTCACAGGCCAACAAGCCTCATGCAGTCCATAACTGCATGCCACAACAAACACATGGAAAATAGACAAAGGATTCCCAAGAACCAGTTTAGCAGTCACAGGGTGTTCTCTCAGTCAAGATTTCAGAATAGGGCTTCACGCACAAGCTCGCTCAACTTTTCCAGGGCAAACATGGATTCTTCCCCGAAATTGACATGGACATTTCATTCAGGGAATGCACACACTGGTTTTCTCTCACAGACAGACTTCATGGCTCTGAACAAGGGTAAACACGCATTCTTCAACACCCAACCCAGGTTTCCTCTCTGTAACAGACATATTCAAATTCTCTTGCAGACTGGCTCGTACGGTTCCTCCTCAGGGCAGTCGGGTCAAATGGAATGTGAGAGATCCCCCTCACCGTTGTTCCTTTCCCGTTTTATTTACATGCATTAGGGTGGACATTTTTCACCTTGGGAACTGTATGCATTCCACTAGCACGCGTTCCTCCCACCACTTGGGAAATCACGTGTCCTTCCAAAAGGACTTAGGATAAAAACATATGATGCACATATCTTTTTGAAACAATATTAAAATATTATTTCCAGTTTTAAGCCCCTAGGCTTAGACCCTAGGCTCATCACTCAATCCCTTTCCCACCTTCCAGCCCCTAGTTCCTTTCCCACTTTGTGGACGCTCAGTCCCCCTTCACTCATTCATCGTGGTCGGTCTGCACCTAGCGGTGTTTATATTTTATTAAATATTCTGCATACATACAAGTACAACAACAGGCTTCTGGCCTTCAACACTTAGGCTCCCTGGCCTAATAACCACATAAGCCTTCCATCTTATACAAAACTTGGCTCACCAGCCTATAGAACACATTTACAATTCATTGCATATATCATGATCTGTAACGACGCTCGGCCTTGGGGACACTACAATGGTCCTACTAACCCTACCGACGGTGGGGCACTTAGAGAATGTGACGCCAACCGCACTCCCCCGAGCGCGATCTCTCTCACAGGATCTTCTCCTCCGAATTGGCCTGAAGAACTTCAAAGGTTCTTCTTATTCCTTGTCGGGAACGTCTCTTACCCAGAACAACTTTCAAGTGACTTCCCTTCTATATCGGGAAATCGGAATTCGCAATTTCACGAATTCTGTAGTCAGACCCCTTATGCCTTGTGATTCCCCGAATCCCGACGTGGGTCAATCGCTGACTTTCTTCCCCTTTCTATCGGAGTTCTCTCTATCAGAGAATCTCTACCCGCGATGTCAACAAATTGGAACTCCAATCTCTGAATCCCAACATGTCGATTTCCGAGACACGTGTGGACTTGACTTCTCCACCTTCTATCCTTCTATTAGGATTTCAGAACTCGCGGGATCGCGAGTCCTGATGTCGAAGGACTCGGGAATTACCTTTTCCCGATCCCTGATACGATGCCACCTGTTCTCCACTAGTTCTTGTGGTCCCGCACTACCACGCCACTGTCGGGATATCGCAGATCGTGAATCCAACATGCAAGATTTCTCTGTCGTCGAGAACTCCAATTCTCCGAACCCTGATTCTTTGGGACTTCTTGACACGTGTTCCCCACGATCAATGGTTCTGATCCTATTGGGATATTTCATATCACGCTATCTCCACTCCCGTTATACCAACTTAGTGCTCCAACTCGCGATATGTCGATATGCGATGTCATGCGTGATCTGACGGCTCTATTTCCTCCTGAGCTTCGAACCTTTACCACCCTGTGCACAAACCTGCAGCTTTCCCTACAAGCCTTCCAAGCATGACTTATATATACCGTTCCTTGATGGGATCGAAGACCTATCCCTCCTGAGCTTCCTTACGGCTCCTGGGTCCTTTGAAATAATTCTTTGCACGCACTCCTTGCGGGAAATCTTCGACAACATCCAAGTGTTGAAGCTTTGACTCTGCGCACCCCTGCAGCAGCACTCTCAATTCCTTTTACTTAGAATCGCAACTCTGAGTCTTTGTCTAGCCTGTGCATGCCTTGCACGGCTCCAGTGCCAAATTTTCACTTCTGAAATGCGTGAGGACAACATCTTTCTCTGATTGAACCCTGCAGTCACGCACTCCTTGCAGACAAATTCAATTGCACTCCTTACAGGAATTCTCTGGTTCAGTTAGAGAAACAATTGAAACTCATTCACTCGTCCTTTCAGACTTCAAATTAACCATGAAATCACATACACAACATATACAAAGAAAATGTATGACAGAAAGCAAACATCTAAGAGCATAATATCACAAATACACAGAGAATAACACCAAACCATGGGTTTGAATCAAAGCTTTATTCTATTAATTCAAACTCTCTACATGGGTGTTTTTCATACAATTCTCTACTCTGCTCTTCTCTTCTTGCTCCTAAATGCTGCTACTATTACAACGATACAAAGGAGGGTGTCTATATCTATTTTCCCTCAAAATTCTAAAGCTATCAAATCTAGAATTAAATATCGTATCTACCTGCATTAAATCTATTAAATTCCTTCCTATCTACTAAGGACGTGAACTTAAAGGCTCAAGGTCCCCTTTACAATACAAGTGTGCTTCTTTATATATGACTTCATTAAAGAGCAGCGCAACAACTTCCAAAGTATTCCAAAATGTGTGCTGGCGTTGTCCACCTGTTTCCTCTCAATGTGTTGGCTCTCTTGTCTTGGGCGATGCTCCTTGATGAGTTGGCGATGCTCCTGCATCATACTCCTCGGCTTGAAAATTTTCATGGGCTCCTATCCATGAGCTCCTGCATGGTTTTTCCATGCTTCTGTATCACTGCTTCTGTCTCACAGCTGGCATCCAACACTGGGTGATTCTTCCATTTGACTAGGTACTCAAAATACTGCTTTCGCCTGGTCTTTCTACCCACTCACTTGATCAGTATGCACTCCATCTGTGGCTTCTCTGCAATCAGCATCTTATTATTCCACTGGACCACTGGTTCCTCAGTTCCAGCCTCTGTTTCTCCAGCCTTGTATGGGTATAACTCTGCCACGTTGAATATAGGATATATCCCGATGCCATCCGGCAACTCAATCTCATAAGCATTCTCCCCAAATTTATTCAGGACTCTGAATGGCCTGATTTTTTTCAATTTTCAGCTTGTTATATGTTCCCCTTGGGAACCTTTCTTTCCTCAAGTGTTCCAGAACCAGATCGCCAACTTCAAACTGAAGTTGTCTTCGATGCTGATCTGCTCTGTGCTTGTACTCCTTATTTGAGTCAATTAGTCGCTGCTTCACTCGATCGTGAAGTTCCTTCATTGCTTCAGCGAATTCCTCTACATTAGTGTTGCTAGTCGCAGTCTTCTCTGACTCCCTGAGTTCAGAATATCCCCTCAGTTGTGTTCCATACACAATCTGAAAAGGACTTTTGCCTGTACTCTGATTCACAGAATCATTGTACGCAAACTCTGCCTGTGGAAACACATTGTCCCAACTACTATGGTGCTCTGTCACCAAGCATCTCAACAAGTCTCCCAGACTTCTGTTTACCACTTCTATTTTCCCATCCATTTGAGGATGGTAAGTTGAACTAAATGCCAAATTAGTTCCCAGCTTCTTCCATAGAGTCCTCCAAAAATGGCCTATGAATTTGGTATCCCTGTCCGATACAATGCTTCTCAGCAATCCATGGAGTCTAACAATCTCTTTGAAAAACAAATTTGTGATGTGAGTCACATCGCTGGTCTTCTGGCACAGGATAAAATGTGCCATCTTTGAAAACCTATCAACCACCACAAAGATGGAATCAACCCCTCTCTGCATCCTTGGAAAACCTAATACAAAATCCATGTTTATCGCCTCCCATGGCCTCTCTGGTATGGGCAATGGCTGATAAAAACCTGCATTCTTCTTTCTCCCTTTTGAATGCTGACAAATTCTGCACCTGTCAACAAACTGTTTGACATCTACTCGCACACCTGGCCAAAAATATGATTTGCTCAGCTTCGCGAATGTTTTGTCGTGGCCAAAATGTCCTGCTAACCCACCACTGTGCTTTTCTTTCAATAGGTTCTCCCTCATGGAGCAATTTGGAATACACAGTTGATTGCCTCTGAACAACAATCCCTCTTGGATCATGTAGTCTATCCATGGGCTCCGATCCCTGAGAACGGGATTCTCAGCTGCTTCATATGCTTCCCCGAAATCTTCATCTCCTACATACATGTCCTTCAGATTTTCAAAACCTAATGTTTTGATTCTGAACTCCTGCAGCAACAAACATTTTTTGCTCAAAGAATCAACCACTTTGTTAGCAGTACCCACAATATACTTAATTACAAACGTAAAATTCTGCATATACTCTACCCATTTTGCATGTTTCTGATTCAACTTCTCTTGTTGACTCACAAACTGCAATGCATGATTATCATTGTACAATACAAATTCTTTCGGGATCAAATAATTCCTCCACTTATTCAATGCCTGTATGATAGCATAAAATTCTTTTTCATATGTGGAGTATTTCAGCTTTGCTTCATCGACCTTCTCACTGAAATATGCAACCGACCTGTCTTCCTGACTTAAGACCGCTCCTATGGCATATCCGCTTGCATCACATTTCACCTGAAATGTCTTCTTAAAATCAGGCAACACTAGTACTGGTTTCTCTGTGATCTCTTGCTTCAACAGATTGAAGCTCCTTTCAGCCTCGGCTGTCCAATGAAAAGTCTTATGCCACTTCTTCACTGTGTCCATCATTGCTATGCTAATTCCACTGAAATTCCTGATGAACTTTCGGTAGAAACTAGCCAAACCATGGAAACTTCTCACCTCAAAAAAATTTCTCGGTGATGGCCAATTCTTAATCACTTCCACCTTGGATCCATTTTCAACTCATTCGCCGATATGACAAAACCCAAATAAATGAGCTCTGTCTTCATAAATGAGGACTTCTTCATATTGATCAACAACTTCTCCTGCTGTAGATTTCTCATCACAATGGCCAAATGTTTCAAATGTTCATCCTTTGTCTTACTGTAGATCAATATATCATCCAGATATACGACTACAAATTTCTCAATGAAATTCCTTAGGACTTCATTCATCAGTCTCATGAATGTGCTTGGCATGTTTGTCAAACTAAACGACATTGTAACACCCTGTTTCCCCCAAATTTGTAATTAATCCTAATACAAGAATTACTATGCTAAAGCATGATGAAAATGTAAATGTATGATGTGAAGGGACCTTATGAAGAAGGTCGATAAATGTAAATAACATTATGAAATTATATTACAGAACTGCTGAGAGGGGATGTGCAGAAAAGAGACCACGATGGCAGT
>JZKD02S1707134.1:0-10055 GCA_000966675.3 Picea glauca
TATTATTATTATTATTCCATATGGGTCCCAAAAATATGTCAATACCAATTAAACCTCCAGAAGTAACATCTATGAATCAAGAATAAAATGAGGACATACATAGTAGGCTATCCAAATTGGAGGAACAACTTAATGATTTGAGAGACAAGTCTAATAATTCGGTAAAATAACAAAGAAAAATTTAAGAAATGGAAAGCAAGATGGAGAAAATGAAAAATAAGATGCAACAAAATAAGAATGAAATTAAATAAGAAATACAAAATTCCATGAAGGAAATGAAAAATTCCATGTCTTCCATGATATTTCAAGCTCTAGATGAGAGACTCCCTAAAGGAGATATCAAAATTCAATGAACTCAAGAAAATAAAGGTAGTATTCATGTTGAAAAAACTACCAATAATAAGCCCTTTTCAACTAGTGAATCTAACTCTAATAGTGGAGTTAATTGTGGTGGGGGTCTTAAATTCAACTTTCCCAAGATTGAATTAAAGAATTTTGATGAAATATAGGTCTTTACCTGGGTGAACCAAATGGAACAATATTTTGAACTACATAATATTATGGATGATAAGGAAAGGATTCACATATAAACTTTGAACTTTCAGATAAAACCATATCAACGGTATCAATGGATAGTGAAAATGCAGCCCCCTCTTTATCATTATACTTGGGGTTTATTTACAAGAGGCTCGTAATCACAATATGGGAAAGTTTGGGGACAAGACTACTTTAGTCAATTGAAAAGAATCAAGCACTTAGGTGTTATTGAAGATTATAATTCATAATTTCAAGTATTGGCCACAAGGGTAGATGGCATACGTGATCAACAATTGTTGGAAGCTTACATGGGTGGATTAAAACAAGACATCAAACATGATATTTTCTTAAGAGACCCTACAAATATTTTGTAAGCCATGAAAAATTCTCTTCACATTCAAGACAAAAATAAGGCTACCCACAAATATAACATTGGAGCATACACATCAAGAAAATATCATTTTGGGGGTCATAAGACAAGTGTACCTCAACCAACAAGGTTGAAACCTCAACAAATGGATGAAATAAGAGTAAGAGGGTGATGTTTCAATTCTGACAGAAAGTATAGTAAGGGGCATAAATGTGGTGAGAAGAAATTATTCTACATAGATTGTGAAGGGGAAGAACATAGTGTACCTCAACCAACAAGTTTGACACCTAAAAAAATGGATGAAAGAAGAGAAAAATGAATATGTTTCAATTGTGATAGCAAGTATAGTAAGGGGCATAAGTGTTGTGAGAATAAATTATTCTACATAGACTATGAAGAGGAAGAAAATTGGGAATTGGAACCACCACAAGATCCGGATCTAGAAGAAACTACCCCAACAATATATTTTCATGCATGGACCGACATCAATATTCCACAGACTCTCAATATAGAAGGATACATCAAAAAGAAAAATGTTACAATATTAATTGATTCTAGTAGTACCCATAATTTCATCAATTACAAATTAGTAAATGATCTCAATTGCTTTGTGTATCCCACATTAGAGTCTCAAGTAATGATTGTAGATGGAGGTACCATAAAACCCTGAACAATTAAAACAAATCTAGGAAGGGATTTGTATGTATAGAATGAAGTAAGAACCTGAAATTTCATGAACTAGGTTTTTTTTAGAAGAAAATGGGTTTTTCAAACCCAATTTTGAAATCTAGGCATTTTCTAGAAAAAGTAGAACACTATGTGGTGAAATACTAGGTTGATGCCAAGTGTTTGTAAATATTGTTCAACCAAAAAAATTACTATATGTAGTTGTGTCCAATATTGTTATTATCATTATTGCATTTTCAGGTTATCCATTTAATTAACTAACTATGAATACATTTTTTTTGCTATGGATAAAATGATTACACCAATCTTTTGGAAATTATGGAATCAAGAGGATTGTCGTAAATAGTATGGTGGGAAGAATTGTATGAATGTAGCAACTCAATCTCTAGTTTTAGAGATAGGGTTTTATGGGTATGATAAGAACACTTTCTCTCGTGCTCCCTTTTCTTAACAAGTCTGTGGTTTGTTGAATTGAGGTGAATTGGGTAAAGAAAATCATGCATTCCATGTGCTTGATGAGATTCTTCAACAAAATTTATTCATAAAATCATTCGAAGAGTGTGTCTGTGTGCTTCATAGTTATCTCTCTCTCTCTCTCTCTCTCTCTCTCTCTCACACACACACACACACACACACACACACACACACACACACAAAAACACAAAAACAAACACATACAAAGACATGTGGATGTAGTCCAACCATGTAAAACCATATTTAAAAATTCTTTATGGTATCTTAAGAGTTTCCATCAACAAAAACAAAACCCATGGAAAATCATTTACAAAATTGGGGTAAAAGAACATGCACATACATTGTTCGACAAAATATCTCAACTAGAAAATTTCATTGGCAAGTAGGCCAAGTGTTTTCTATTATTTTTAATAGATGGGGTTTTCATTTTAATGATACAATTGTTGATTTTTATATCTAATCCATCCATGAATAATATACAACCATTTGTTGGCATCAAATTTTATTGCTTAAACTGATTAAAAAGGAACTTCATGGAATAAAAATCTTCATGTTGAATCCTTCTTCTAATGCATGCATGATGTTGTGGTGGAGTGTTATTTGAGTGATTTTTTGAGTTCCATCATGGAAAAATATAGGTTGTATAGTCCAATTGGTGACAAAGTGATTTAGGTGAGCTCAATTATGCCCACAATATGTATGAGTAGTTTTTTTGTGATTGATCACAAACCGTTAAATAATTGGCATCAACTTGAGAGCATTGTGGGGTGCATAATTCATATTACTTTTAAATGATTGAATTAGTATCAAATATTTCCATAATATGTATGATTAACCATATCATAAAAAAAGAGCATATTGTAAGGGATTGTATTGGATTGTGGATAACCCAGATTGAGAACTTATGTGTGGTCTCTTATTAAGAGTTGAACACTCTCTTGAACTTTCATTGTGGGTGTGAATGGATTATTAAGAATAAATTGATGTGATCAACCTTTATATATATATATATTCTTAATTTTTAATGAACCATGTAGGTGTGTGATGAATTATTTACGTCTTGTCTTGTTTTTCTTCTTTCAAATACATACATACATGCATATATCTTTCCACTTATTCGGGAACTCATGGTTGGTATTTGACTTAGTGTCAATGGGAATTATAGAGGATACATAGTATGAGTTGAATATAATGATCATTCCCAACTCAGGATGGTGGTAGGCCTTGGGGAGTTTCAAATATAGATTCTTTTTTGGCCAAGACCAACTTCATGGTAGGATGGATGGGTTGAGAAGGTGTCTCAAAGGATCGAATCACATGGACTTGGGTGACAATGCAGGAATTCCATTTTTAAAAAATATTTCCCAAAAGGTAGGATTTGATGATCTCTAGAGAACCAATATTGATTCCCTTGAAAGTGTAGTGATGCCTCTCCTGTTGGAAACTAATGCATAACTCACAAAAATCCATGGTGATGGGACCTAATTGTTGATTTTTCATAAGAGATGATATTGTATGTGAATGAATGAATATCATTTTACAATGATGAGTGGTCTATATATAAAGAACATATGTTGAACATGGTGACCATCCATGAAGAGATGTCTCCCTTGGGTAATAAATATATTTATACTTTATATTATGCATTATGCTTTATAATTTATTATATATATATTTATAATTTATCTCATAAATATATTATTACAATAATAATATTATAATTAATGATATTTCTTAATAACTAATAATCTCAGTATTAATTATCAATCTAGTGGAATGTCTTTTCGATGCTGCCCAAACATCAACACTCCCTCTCAGCGAATAATACATTCTACATTATGCCAAGATTACCTTTGAATATTACCTGTGGGTAGCTCTCAAATAGCTTCAACATGTCACCATGACATCCATTACCTTTCAATGCATATGTACTTCATCAAGTGCACCCTTGTGACTTCATAACCAATGCATCCAAGGCATGTGGGTAGTTCTGAAATAAATTCAACATGTCCCCAAGAAATCCAATACCTTGCAATGCATATGTACCTCATCACGTTGATGTAGGAGCATCATAAACAGCTAGCCAAGCAAATGACTTAAGAGGCGGAAGATAGTTGGAAGACCACCAATGAAATTTTTTGAAATGTTTTTAAAGCATTAATGTAATGGTTAAAGGGAAGTGTACTTACATATTTTAAATAGATCATGAGCGATTCCCTCTCATCTGTAGAAGGTAAAGGCATTTATGCATAGTTAATGAAAGTATTTAGATTTGAATGATAGATTAGACAGTTTTAGGAGCAGGAGGGAAAATGGATATAGACACCCTCGCATTTGTATCATAGAGGAGTTAGTTGTATCATTAGAACATGAGCATAGAGCTGTAGCAGAGAGCTGTAGAGAAGAACCCATGTACAAGAGCTTTCAATTAATATATGAAGCTTTGAATTAGATTTCATGGTGTTAAGATGTTTTCTATTTATACATGGTGAATGGTATGTTCATGGTGGTTTTATTCTCTCTATTATGTATTTTCTTTAATATTGTGTGTGTATGCATGATTTCATGTTGAATGTGTGAAGTTTGAGAGAGAAAGAGAATGAGTTTCGATTGTTTCTCTTTCTGAGTGAGAGTTCTTGCAAGGAGTGCAACGAAACATCCGCAAGGAGTGCATTGACAAAGGTTCAAAGTTTATCCCTGAAAGCTCAGGAGGCATACCGTTGTTCTCATTCCAACAGAAGTGCAAGTGAAGCACAAAAGTCATGCAAGGTCTACGTAGGCTAGTTGAAAGATAGGACTTATCAACCAAGGGGAGAGTTGAAGGACTGATGTTGCAGAGGTGCACAGAGTAGAAGAAATCAAATAATTAGAAGTATTTGAAAGTCTGCCACAAGGAGTGCATGCAGGGGTCCTTTTTAGACTTGAGTTGCAAGTGAAATCTCAGGAGGGTCATCACCTTTGAAAGTACCCAGATGGGGATGGAGATTGAAACAATCTCACAGAAGTTAAGTTCCAATAGAAGAGCACGGGTTCATTTCACAGGAGTTGTCAAGGATGAAATGAGGGGTCAAAATTCTCCGTGGAGAATTTGCGAAGTCGCGAGGACCGTAGGATCCAGGTGAGTTGCAGAGAGGTTTAGCATTGGATCGAACAGAGGCTTATTAGTCTTTGACCTTGTGAAAAGTGCCATTTCGGAATTTGGGGTCTAAAAGTGATAGAGGGACAGAAATCAGAGGTTCATTCAAGTTCTGAAGGCCGGAAATATTGAGTGATAGATGGAAAGAATCTGTGTCAGAGATAGAGGACAACGGAGAAGATAGGTGGCGTGCTTGTCGTGAGTTGGAGTCAAAATTCGTTGACTATTTCAGGGTTTTGTAGGTTGGAGTGCAGGAGGCCTTGCATGAGGATTCGTGAAGACGTGAAGTTTGAAACTCCAAATCAGCGAAAAGTCCCATAGGGAAGCCAACCTTTGATGAACGCATTCAGGTTCAACATTTCGACACTTTTGAAGACAAGAGACCAGGGTTCCTTGTTTTGGGATTCCCAAAATTGTGAAACATGATACGGATGTCAAGGAAGACATAGCCAAACATCTCGGTGAATTGACATTTCGAGTTTCGACAGTAGAGGGCTAAGAAAGTTGACATTAGGGATCACGAAATTCGGAGATGCAAAGTTTCAAATTAGAGAAGGGCGCGACATTATTGTGGTCAAAGAGATTTGGGTTGGCACCTGCTATTTGTTCATGCGGGCTCAATTCATAAGGACCTATGGATTGATTTGTTAAAGGTTCCAATAGGGATCCGAAAGAGCCACTTCATCTCAAGCAGATTTGAACGATCCTGTGAGTGGATCTTGGCCTGTCAGTTGGGGGTATTCATTAAGTGGTATCCGAGCACAAAAAAAACTTCTTTCCTTTCTGTAGCAGAGAGAAGGGAGAAATTTTACAGACATACCGCTGAGAAGAAGAGACAGGCCAATGTCTGATCCAACAGTGGAAAGGGAAATGCATGAGTTACGTGCCAGGCTTGATGCCATGGAGACAATATAGAGGCGCACAATCGACACTAAAGATATCAGTGAGGATGAAAGTGAAAATGAAGCTAGATACGAAGAAGAAGTTGCAGTCAAGGATGTTGTGGATGAATGCCTGTTTAGGGCTGTCACAAGGATAGGTGCCATAGCCAAAACGGAGATTCCCATGTATGAGGGAAACCTGGATGTTGAAGAGCTTCTAGACTGGATTAGAAATCTAGATAAATACTTCGACTATGAGGATGTCGAGGAAGACAAGAAAGTCAAACATGTTTTCATTAGACTTAAAGGGCATGCAACACTATGGTGGGATGAACTGGAGGCTGACAAATGCTGCAAGATCAAGCATAAAATCAAGAGTTGTGATAAGATGGTTGCGAAGCTGAAGGCCAAATTCATACCCAAGGATTATCAAATAACTCTCTTTCAAAGGATGAAGAATTTGAGATAGAAGTTGATGTCAGTGAAAGAATACACTAACGAATTCGACAAGCTAAACATCAGAGCAGGTCATTGAGAAAGCGATGATGAAAAAGTTTTCAGGTACATGAATGGTCTGCGATATGACATCCAAGATGAGATGAGCATGATGATCATTCGAACTGTGGAAGATGCTTATCAGATGGATCTAAAATATGAAGAGAAGTTGAGCCAAAAACAAGGTCAAAGAGGCCGAGATAGAAGTGATGCCAGAGGCAAAACAATTGCCCAAGACAGGACTCAGAAATATAAAGAAGAGGGAAAGAAACCTCAAACTCAACATGAGAGAGGAGGAATCTCACAGAGAGGGAAGTATGCTGATGGAAATTATTTTCCTCAAGCTAGAGGAAGAGGAAGAGGCCGAGGAAGTGAAGTGAAATTGATGCAGGAGCATCTCAAGTGAGCCAGCGCGGAGATAAAAGACAGTTGGAAAAGCACCCAGTGCAAATTTTGAAAATGTTATGTAATGACAATGAGGTCATTAAATGGAGGCACACTTGTATAATGTAAAAGGACTTTGATTGATCTGCTCTCATCCTTAGTAGGTAGAAGGCATTTATAATAGTTAATGCAAGTAGATAAAATTTAATTCGTAGATTAGACAGTTTAGAATGAAAGAGGGAAACGGGATATAGACACCCTCATTGTATTATTGTATGATAGTGAAGAACATTACCAAGAGAAGAGCATACAAAGATGGAACAGAGAAATTGTGTTTGAAAAACACCCATGTACAGAGATTTGAGTTAATAGAAGAAGTCTTAATTCAAATTCCTGGCGTTGTATTTGTTTCTTGTATGTGTATGTTGAACGGTATGTTCATGGTTATACTCTTTCTATTATACATTTTCTTTCTATACTGTGTATGAATGATTTCAGGATTATGTTTGAAGTCTAAGAGAGAAAGAGTTAGGAAATGAGTTTCAATTGTTTCTCTGTCTGAGCGAGAGTTCCTGCAAGGAGTGCAATTTAATTTTCCGCAAGGAGTGCATTGAAAAAGGGTTCAGAGGTTTGTCTCTGAAAGCTCAGATAGGACAACTTTGTTCTCATTTCCTCAAAGGTGTAGTTAGGAAAAGGATCCATGCAAAGTGTGCGCAAGCCGAGTGAAGCTTCAGGGGTTTGTAACCTAAATGAATTGTTGAGATACTGTTACTGCAGGGAGTGTGCAAATTCATAGGGAGTTCAACACTTGAAAGTGTTTGAAGGTCTACTGCAAGGAGTGCCAACATGAGTTTTCTGAAAAACTTGAAGTCGTGGAAAACCTTAGAAGGTTTCTAACCTTCAAAGTCATCGAAGGGAAGTAAGAGGCTAAGTACCTTGAAGAATTGAAAGGAGGTGCAGCAACATCGTGCTGTAGGAGGACAAGTTCCACGTAGAGAAATATTTTATTTAAATTTCATGGAAGTTCTCAAGGGAAGAGACAGACGGTCAAAATTCTCCATAGAGAATTTGTGAAGTCCCGCCAGCCATACGATCTGACAGAGAATCAAGGCGGTTATGATTGTTTCCAAAGGTTCAAGTTTAGGAGATCATGAACCGTCGGACCTCACTTAGATGTCCGTCAGTCTTGGGATCTGACAAGAGTTGCATGGAGTTTAAACCCTCACAAGAAGAGAGAAAGTCCCGAAAGGCATCGGGATATCGAGACTTCAGAAATCGGGATATCGGAAGTCCTAAGGATAGGAGATTAGGAATGTCCACAGTGAAAACCCCGAAATAGATCTGAGCCATCCATCGGTTGGGCCACGTGGCAGAGATCGGGAGCCATCGCCATTTCGGAGTTCGGAACTTCGAGGATCAAAGGGACAAGATGCCAGAACATTTTGGCATATGATTTTGCGAAATTGTGAAATGGATGTGGACCGTCCTTCATAGGAGGACGCATGGTGGAAATCCAAGAGTTCGGGGAAAATCCCGATAGGAAAGTCAATCGGGATTTCGGGGTTCGTGGCGTAGAGTTGTTTGACATCACAACTCGTGAAATTTGAAAAGCCGAAATAGATATCGAGATTCGGAAATTCATAGTTTGCATTGGCATGAGGTTTTTGGCATCGAGAGTATCGAACTCCCGATACTCAAAAGTGCGATGACCGTTGGATCAAGCGAGGAATCACAACCGTTGATTTCTTTTGGTGACCGAACATCATAGTTTCAGCAAATAGAGAATCGAGATTTCAGAGGTCGAGGGGATGAGTTGCATGACATTGTGACTCCTGAAATCATGATAAGGAGAAAGATGAAATAGAGAGAGAAAAGGCCAAGTGTCATAAATTCAGGTTTCAGAGATTTGAGAGACAGGGCGCTTGACCATTGGATTCGCGAAATCGCGAAGTCCGATCTCCCGAAGTAAAAAGGGGGGGGATTTCTCAAAGGTTATATGTGGGTGCATATTTCCCGAAATAGAAATAGAAGATACAATTGTTGAGAGCTCTTCGGGCCGGTGGAAGACGAAAGATCCTGTGTACGTGGACGTCTGACCTGCGGGTTTGGAGGGCTGCGTCAGAAATGATTTTTATGTGGAAAAAATGGACATAAATCTTATGAGTGTCCAGATAGGAAGAAAGATGGTGGTGAGACTCACATTGACGAAGCACAAGGACATAATGTTGAGGCAAAATATGTTGAGGGAGGAAGATCCTTGATGATGAGGAAAGTTCTCTTAACGCCAGAGAAAGAGGTAGAGAACCCAGCCCAAAGAACCAGACTATTTCGGACTACTTACAAGACCAAAGATAGGGTATGCAAAGTCATTGTGGATAGCGGTAGCACAAATAATATCATTTCTACAGAGATGGTAGAAAATATGGAGCTAGAGACTATTGTACATCCAAGCCCATACCGAGTTTCGTGGTTACAAAAAGGACATCAGGTAAATGTCACTAAACAGTTTTTAGTTGAATTTAAAATAGGAGGATATAAGAATGAAATATTATGTAATGTCATTCCCATGGATGTTTGTCATCTATTGCTAGGATGACCATGGCAATATGACATAAACATGATTCATGATGGGAGAAAGAACATGCACACCCTAGAGAAAAATGGGAGGACACACATGTTGTTGCCGATTAAGGACAAAGAAGCGAAAACAGTGGTAAGCAACACTGTACTTCTCATGAGTGGGAAGGAACTTCTTAAGGAGGTTAAGAAGAAGGAAGACACACAATTTATTGTGGTCAGGAAGCCTAAATTTTTTTTGACCAGTACAAGAGTGGATGATTTACCGGAGGAAATCTAGAAGTTACTAGAAGAGTTTGTTGATATAGTAGTGGATGAACTACCTCGTTTGTTTCCACCGATCAGGAGTATAAGACATCACATTGATATTATACTCATGGATGATTTTAGGGGCTAAATTTCGCTCATAAGCTAATTTTCCATGGATTTTCCAAAAACGAGATTCGTTATTTTAAAAATGATTCGCCCAAATTCTATAGGATAAAATTATTTTACCTTAAAAATCGCCAAAAAA
>JZKD02S1707145.1:116393-128085 GCA_000966675.3 Picea glauca
TCATTATTACTCTGGGGGGTCATCTCTACAGGATACCAAAGGTAGTTCCAACTACTACCCCACCTAAACAATGCCGCAAGGTAGTATCTCATACTACAAAATTCATCTTCTCCACTATTTTTTCAAAAGGAGAACAAAAGGACACTGCAACCACTATAGCCTTGCCCCAAGCACCTTCTATCCAACAGAAGTTGGTCGACAAGGTTGCAACAAAGTGCAAAGATTCCTTCTGCACATCATCCTCTCATGTATCTCGACTTGTTGAGTAGCCTCAACTGCAACAGGTTCGTGACAGATTTCCACAAACTAAGTAGTGCGATGTCTCCAACAAGACAAGCAGCTCACCAAGATGCAGATTCAACAAATGTTTTTCCCTCTCCCCTAAGAACTCAACGCAATGGAGACCATTGATTCCTAAGGAGGGAAGATTGATCCAAGTGGATATCGGTGGCCACCCACCTTTTCCAAATGGCTCAAAATGGCATTTTGGCAATTTTGGCAATTTACTATTTTTAGCAGTTTTTTAGGTCTTGAACTTCCGGGGCCATTTTGAGGCCCTAAACAATGTTTTTTTGGGTATGTTGCTCTTGCAAAATGGCATCTATGATGAAAAATGGCATCTACGATGCGATTTTGTCTCGAGAGTTGTAGGCCTCGGATATATCTTTCCAACGAGCTATCGTGCACCCTAAACGAAGATTGTATGCAAACATTATGACGTTGAGAAGTTGTTGTACTAACTTACCCAAACGGGGCCCACATGACTTTTGGCGCTTCATCTCCTAGGGTTAGGTTTTTGGATGTCTAGGAATTTTAGCATTCTTGTTTATTGTAAAAAGGCCTTTAGAGCCTCATTGTAACCATTGGAAGTAGTTGCTGCTGGTAAGCAAGACAGTACTTGTAGAATCTGTTGTTCCTGAGTCTGTACTTAAGGCTTAAAAGTATAGTGTCAAGGCATCCAAAAGTATGTTAAAGATTTATACAAAGATTACTCTAATCCTTCGATGTAGAAAACTAATGAGGGTTTCTACGTTCTTGCTGTCTAGATTCCAACCATTCCTAGGTAGTGATATCTTGTTCAATGGATGCCCATGAATGTTCTAATACCTCCCGGGTATTTGCAGTTTTAAGGATCGTGTCAAAAAGATTTAAAGCGATATGTATTTGATTAGATAGCCCGAGTTGAATATTAGGTTGAGTTGCTGCGGGAACAATCATTGAGGAACAGTACCAATATGGAAGTAATTTAAAGGGAAATTTCAACGCTGTTTCAATTCGATCGAAAGAAGATAAATTTTCGCATGAAGAAACAAAATAGGAATGAAAACTGAAGGCCCTTTCCCGTAACTGTATTATTTTTTAGTAAAATATGTGAAATGAGAGAAAAACCTTTAGCTGTAGATAACGAAAGTTCCTATCAGTAGAAAACTCACGTATTCACAGAAGAAGAAATTGACATAGAAATAATTGACATAGTGTAAATAAATATAAAATTTTGTAAATGCAAATTGGTCTTACACCCGCTGATAGCTGGTGTAGAGGAAAGACAAGAAACAATTACAGAATAATGAAATCTTTTCACTATAGTAGTGGTCGTACTAAATTATAGTGACACACATCAATTATGAAGAATGAAACGAAATGAAACAAGAAACATAACAAAAACAAACTTGTAACACAGTCGGGATGGAATCGAGAATCCTCAAATTTGTTTGTATTAACTTCTCGAATGCAAGAAATCTCTTACAATCAATACCAAAAAGTCCAGCCTTTTGGTTCTTCTTTTGGTCCACTATTTATACAAATTTCTCTCCTCGCGAAACTCAACGGTTTCATAAATTCAATTACAAACGAGAGGAGCCAAATCCATCCACCTCTCCTACTCTATTTTCAAAAAGTGTCAGGTGCTTGTCTTTGCGTGGATTTGGTGCATATGATACATTTGTCCACAAACTGGGACACAAGCTGTGAAATTTCTGGGACACAAGCTGTGAAATTTTTTCTCGACAGTTGGGAGGAGCGAAATCACTCCATCTCTTCTACTCTATTTTCAAAAGGTGTCAGGTGCTTGTCTTTGCATGGATTCGGTACATATGATACATTTGTCCATGAACTAGGATACAAGCTGTGAAGGCTCTGCTTGACAGCTGGCCTCGGTGAAATAACACTCTCGATCCAACTGTGAAAGTTTATCATCTATTTGTGTGTCGATGATTTGAAGAGCGCTGAGTTGTGTGCTCGGTTGAATCAAATGTTCATCAACTTGAGCCATATCTACACTGTCCATCTTAGAGATATGCACCGAATCTCTTTCATTCTTTTCCTTTAGATCAAGGGAGATTTGATCTATATTCATTTGCCTTAGCGTCTCCGAGTCACCTCCATTCTCCATTCCTAGCAGCTCGCCATCTATGGTATTGAAAGCTTCTTGTAATGAATTAGTTACCCTTTGATCCTGTTCCTTGCTTAAGGTAATATTATGTTCCCAATCTTTTAATAGAATATTACCTCTTGTTTGTTCAACGATGGTGAGTCCTGGAGAATCTGTCGAAAAACTGTTGTTGGTAGCTATTACCACCTCTTGAAAAGCGACCCGAGCAGCCTCTGCATTCCTTTCTTTGACAGTCATATTTTCTAAAATATGATGCATTAACACGCAATGCTCTCGGATGACCCCCACTTTGTCTAACAGACTTTGTTGTACAGAAGAGATCCAGCCCCTGATATCAATCGCTCGGGATTTAAACCCCTCGACGTCGATCATTTTTCTTTCAGCAACCTCTAACTGAGCCTGTAACCCTGTGATCATACTCCTCTGCTGATTTTCCTGTACCCGACCATCTCAGATCACTGAATTCTCTTGTTCCAACTTGGTTTTGAGGAATTCAATTTCCTTTTGATCAGCCAATCGGGCTAGTTCTATTTCTCCACTCGCCTGACTCTTAGCTCTTTCTGCGGCCGAAGCTAACCTAGCCTCGAGGGTCCTGATGAGGCGATTCTTTCTTTTTAATTGGAGATTCATCTGCCCAATCGAGAATTGATTTGCCGAAGTGTAGGTGCCCAATGTTCCAGCGATTTCAGTAGCAAGATGGTCACATTTATTACTCTTTCCATCTGTCATGATTTTGTATTTTTTAACAATGGACTCTCCCTCTTGACAAAATTCTCGCTTCACTACAAATTTCCTCTTTTTGTCAAAAAATAATTCATTAGGAGGGAGTTCCTCTTCCCTTATAGGTCTCATCTCTTCACCAAATATCCATCCTTCGCTAACATCTCCCTGTGCCGACTGCAATGGTGTGACAGAGGTGATGGGTTCCCCGATCCGCGTCACCGCCTTTCCTGGTGTGACGAGTGAGTCCTACTCATTCGGAGGATCAGAGTTCATCGTCTCAGTTTCTGGATTCTGAATTTCTGATGGGTCTGTGTTTCTTACTTCCACCTCTGGACTATGTTCTTTGGGTGGATCAGTATTCTGTTCTTCCATTTCGGGATTCTTCTCCTGCTCGGGACCCTTCTCTTGCTCGGGGTTTTTCTCCTGCTCGAGACTCTTCTCCTGTTAGGGGTTTTTCTCCTGCTCGGGACTCTTCTCCTGTTCCCCTTCCTGACATTTTTTGGGTTTGGAACTTTGGCCCTCAGAAATTTCATCCTCCTTCTCTTTATCCTTGGAAAGACCCAATCCTCCTAACACAATGGGGAGACATCTTTTTGTGTGCTCCTGAAACTTTAAGACAGAAACCCTTTCTTCGGGTGCTAAAGATTTGATTCGAACTAGCACTTCCCCATAGGACCTCGCCCCTCGGAAAATATCATCCGAGGGTGAACACTCGTGTTCAAACTTTTTCAATCCACAATTCGCCAAATGGGTACTTACAATTTTCTGAGGATCATGCTTCTTGTACTCAATAGAGACCAAACTCATGTCTTTTAAGGTTGCAGCCTCAGCCTTAGCATGTCAAAAATCCAATAAAGAATAAGAACTTAGCCGAAGGGGGAAAAACGACCATACCTTCTTCGATGATGCTTTAAGCTCTTTGCTCACTCCGCCAATCATCGTTTGTCGGGCAATCTCACGACATGCCGTCTTGTCGGAGATGAACAACGGTAGCGCAAGCGGAGGAACAACGGCCTCGAAAACTCTGAAATAGGAGAACTCCACTTCTACGTACCAATCCGTGATATGACTCAGATTTGCAGCAATGCTATCCGAGATGCGAGGTGGCGAATGACCAAAAATGGTGATGTGCAGAGGCACCATCACCCATTTGAAAATCTCATAAATAAATTTATTTACGTTATTTTCCCACAGTTTATCGTGGTACTCATGTACAGTTTTTCCTTGGGTTGGACTCCAAGCCCGATTCATCAAAGGGAAAGGCATCATGGAGCATATCACGTCCATGACGTATGTAGACATGAAGAATGAGGATGGTCTCCCGGCTGCCTTTTGCTCCCGATACTCTTTGACCCTATTGAAAAAACTATCGGAGAGTATCCACGCCCAATTAAATGAGGAACCTTCTGCTACCTGAAAGATGAGAGGTACCCACTGGATGTAAAAATGCGCGGTATCCTCCCTTCCGAAAAGTCAGCATGTCATCATCTCCACATACATATAGTGTGGCTCCAACGAAGAAATTGAATACACGCCCTCGTCATTCACTTTGAATGTTACGGAGTGTGAAACCCAATCTTTTATCAAACTAGGCATGGTTTTGTCATATTCTTCGCACTCCTTCTTTTTGAATTCCTCCAGGAATTCAGTGCCATATGTGTATTCAGAAGTTGCTGGGAGCNTCTTCTAAGGTTGCAGCCTCAGCCTTGGCATGTCCAAAATAAAATAAAGAATAAGAACTTAGCCAAATGGGGAAAAAGGGCCATACCTTGTTCGATGATGCTTTAAGCTCTTTGCTCACTCCGCCAATCACCGTTTGTCGGGCAATCTTGCGACAAGCTAGCTTGTCAAAGATGAACAGCGGTAGCGCAAGCGGAGGAACAACGACCCCAAAAACTCTGAAATAGGAGAACTCCACTTCTACGTACCAGTCCGCGATACGACTCAGATTTGTAGCAATGCTATCCGAGATGCGAGGTGGCGAACGACCAAAAATGATGATGTGCTGAGGCACCATCACCCAGTTGAAAATCTCCTAAATAAATTTATTTGCGTTATTTTCCCACATTTTATCATGGTACTCATGTACAGTTTTTCCTTGGGTTGGACTCCAAGCCCAATTCATCAAAGGGAAAGGCGTCATGGAGCATATCGCATCCATGACGTACGCAGACATGAAGAATGAGGATGGTCTCTCGGCTGCCTTTTTCTCCCGATACTCTGTGACCCTGTTGAACAAATTGTCGGAGAGTATCCGCGCCCAATTAAATGAGGAACCTTCTGCTACCTGAAAGATGAGAGGTACCCACTGGATGTAAAAATGCGCGGTATCCTCCCTTCCGAAAATTTGGCATGTCATGATCGCCACATACATATACTGTGGCTCCAGTGAAGCAATTGAATACACGCCCTTGTCATTCGCTTTGAATGTCGTGGAGAGTGAAACCCAATCTTTTATCAAACTAGGCATGGTTTTGTCATATTATTCGCACTCCTTCTTTTTGAATTCCTCCAGGAATTTAGTGCCATATGTGTATTCAGAAGTTGCTGGGAGCTTATACATAGATTGGATATGCTCTGGTCTGAAATTCCCGACTGTGGTCCGTTGGTCACTTATGATAGTTCTGGTGGGCAGGTCTATGTGTTCCAACGCCCATCAGATCATGTCGTAGTATGGGAGAAAATGTGGTGTGGTTGCAACCAGGTGCATACCAGACTGAACAATTGTCTTGTATTTAGTGTTCAGGTCGTCCTTTACATTATCATTGTCATCGGAGTCTGAATAAGTCACCAATTCAGATTGTAGAATATCCGAAACAAACGACTAGTTGGGCACTGAGCCGCCAGTCTGAGGTGAAGTATCTGAGACGTTGTCTGAACCCTATGCTGCAACCTCAACATTTTCTTTCACTGCTCTCCTTGGAGCCATGGTTGAAGCTTGCTTTTTCTCTCTTCTGCAATAGACCTGTGTATACATGAGGAAATGAGTTCCCTCAGAGAAAGGTGAGCTCTGTACACCTATGATAAATGTTTAAAATAGAATGAAACTCTCGTTTATATTTGAAAACCTTGTACCTTTTGAAATAAGTCTGTCAAATCACAAATAAAACCAAATTTATTGTATAAATCCGATCTTATTTATTCGTGGATTTACCCTAATTCTTCATTAATGTCATCAATGTTCGGCGGCTTGACAGGCAATCGGGTTATGGAGAGAAAGTAAATACCTCGTGAAGTGTGCTAACCTCGATGCGTGGGACGTATCTCGTTTTAATTTAAAAAATCAAATCTTAGGGACTTAAATCATTTTCTCGCTTTCGCCGCATCGTGAATTTCCCTTTAACATTTTGACTTTTCAACTCGCGACACTGCAAGTGCCGATTTTTAGCTTAATTAACAGTAACCGTGAATTTGGCGCATCCTTAATTATATAATCGATTTATTCGCCATATTGTGACTTGGAGCTTTGAAGACATATTTTTGGGAGAATGATATGCCGAGTCGCGATATCGCGATGTGGCGATAATTAAGGCTCAAATTATGGGAAGAAAATCTTAGGTTAGGCTACTAATTAATCTTGCTATAATCATGTCGCAACCTTGTGAGTCGGGGTTTTAGGAGCTTTAACTTTATGAAAGAAAGTGCCAAGTGGCGAGGTGCCGAGAACCAAATTCAACTATGGTTAATTTTTTACCTTTAACTTCTGACCAAGGTTATTACAGGGTTATCGTGTTTTCGGTTATCGGGGCTGTAAGAACAAAAAATTGGGTTTGATGCATGCCGAGTCGCGAAACACCGATGATGTCTAATCATGGGTTAAAGGTTTTACCCTAGTTAATGCCTTGGGTGAAAATTAAAATCGAATTCGTAGTTTTGCGACTCGGGACTTGTGAATTCAAAAATTTAAAGTGTCTGACTTGCGAGACCCCGAAACAAAACAAAAGAGCGAACATATTTGCAAGAATGGATCTGTTTTGAAAATAGGAAAAGCATCTTTATTCAGGCGACAAGATTTCAGAGTTTTAAGATCTCGGAAGAAAGTCAACTTAGACTTCAAGTTTCGAAAATTGAAATTTTTTTTGGAAGGTAAAAAACAAGGGCGGCTTCAACAGAATCCATATTAAATATGCAGATAATGTGGATTCAAAAGATGAAAATAATGATCTGGATGGAAAGAGCTCAAAAAGTTGTGCGGTTTTTTAAAAAATGACACTGAAAATGGACTTCCGATGTAAGAGTTATGCCCTTTTTAAAAAAGGCACAATCGGTAACCAAATAACCATGTGATTGTGTAAGTTTCTTTATGAAGTAACCCACTTTTATAAAGAGAAGTGGGGATCACTTTTACAATGAAGTTACTTTATAACATAAAAGTTGCATGAAAAATAAATAACTCTAAAATAAAATATTAAAGCTACTTATAGTTATTCACTTTTATACTTGAAGTGAAATACACTTTACAATTTTAGCATGAACTTTTTCAAAAAAAGATAACAAGAAAGAGACTTGAACTCAAGACCTCTTACTTAATAAGGCAACTTTTAACCAAATTATCTAGCAAAACATATTGTAATGTTCAGAAGGAGGATTGTTGTTGTGTTTGTTGTTGATGGCCTTGGAGAGCGTGCTCAAAAAAATCTATTTTCACATAAGAAAAAAATTTCGCTTCTCGATGACAACAAGAGTTAGATCTCGGTTAGCTTACCCAGAAGATGCACCTTTTCCTATCTATTTATGATTTTCTGAGATCACACAGGGTGAAGGGAAAATAACATACATAGATCTAAAATAGTAGCAACTCTGAAATAAATAAAACAAAACTGAAATAAAACGAAAATACTACTCTGCAAAAATTTAAAAAAATGCGTATTCAAGCTTTATACCTCTGGATCTGACTGTAATGGCCGTATATTGGGCAAACAAAAACCTTTTCGAGTGAAATGAAAAGTGTTCCAGAATGAAACAAGCACTCCGTACGCAATGGAACAGTCCTCTCAATCTAGAAATGAATGGAAATGACATAAAGTGGAGATGATGAAACTCGGCTTCACGATCTCGATCTACAACATGAGCGGGTCTTCAAACGGGCTCTGATACCATGTTCGACAACATAGGTATTCCAACATAGGACTAACACCTTCAGTAAACAATCACATAACCAGATCAAAGATCAAAAAACCGATGTTTTCATGTGGTAAAAACCCTACAGGGAAACATCCACGGCCCCAGCCAACGTGACCACTTGGAGCAGTTTATTAATGCAAAGAAAAAGATTACAGAGAGATTTTGCAAGAGAGTTTCTCACAATTGATCATTGGAAAATGACCCTCCATTCTCTTTAAATAGAGATCATGGACCAATCGGGTGTTAAGCCATAGATCAATGGCCGTTAAGATTGAGGAGAGTATGATCTGTCAGATCACTCTATGTCGGGAACATATCATGCCCGTCAGATTTCCTAACTACAAATGCATACTAAAGAAACACACTAGAAAACAAACTTTTACCTAATGACACAATAGACCAAGTAGATCTTACTAACTCTTAAGTGTCTAAATATCCTAACTATAATATACCATGTATTTACACCAAGGATGTTCAGACACATGAAGGATTTAATTGTCAATGTAAAACAATGTTGATAGAGAGCTATATTTTTCATCAAATTCTTCACTCATTTCAGCATGCTAAGCTAAGTGAAGGGCTAAGTCACGTCCCTTGATATTTTTAGATGTCATGATGCTTAGATAATGCTCCTGAATCTTGGCAAGATAACGTGCAAGCTTTCCTGAGAGATAAGTCTTTGAGAGTAAAAATTAGACAACAGGTAAAGGGACTTTTACCAGCGTATGCTTACCTAAGATGAAGTGGCAAAATTTTTCAACAGCTTTAACAAAAGCAAAAGCATGCTTCTCAATAAAAGAATATTTAAACTCATCATCTGACAAGATTTGACTCATGTAAGCCACTGGTTTTTCATTACTTTGGTCATCACCTTGCATGAGGATAGTAGAAACTGCTTCCTCTATGGAATTAGTATATATCATTAATTGTTTCTCAAAATCAGGCTTCACCAAAACTGGTGCGGAACTGATTGCTTTCATGATTCCTTCGAAAACATTTTCGACCTCATTAGTTCAAGAAAATGAATGATATTTCTTAAGGAGATTGTGAATTGGCATGAACATTACAACAAGATCATGAACAAACCAATAGACTAAGTTAATAACACCCATAAAATCTTGAACCTCCTTCTTGGAAGTAGGAGCAAGAAGATTTAGGATATCAACAATCCTTTCGGGATCAATGCTTATTCCTAAATCCGAGATGATGTGTCCAAGGAGATTTCCCTTGGTAATTCCGAAAATAGACTAAGAAGGATTTAAAGAAATTCCAAATTTTTTGCATCTCATGAGAATCTTTCTAAGATGACCAAAATGATCTGATCGGTTTTTAGAATAAACAGTTAAGTCATCAAGATAAATATGAATAATTTTACCAATGAAATTGTCAAAATATATTTTCATAGCTCTTTGAAAAGTAGCACCTGCATTAGATAAGCCAAAAGGCATACGTTCATAAGAAAAAGTTCCCCAAAGAGTAATAAAGTGGTTTTAAATTTATTTTCCCTTTTCACCTTAATTTGATTATAACCAGAAAAATCGTCAAGTAAGGACATCATTTGTGACCTTGCAATTTGCTGCAAATTCATTTCCATATTAGGGAGAGGAAAATGGTCTGTAATGCTGGCCCCATTCAATGTATGAAAATCAATGCATAATATGATCTTACATGTTTCTTTCTGAATGAGAAGAAAATTAGAAACCTACTTAGAATACTTAACAAGGAAAATTATCTGAGCGTTCAAGAGTTTTTTCAACTCCTTCCGAATAGTTTCTTCCAGTGCATGGTTAATGGGTCTATGTTTTTTCCTAACTAGTTTTATGCCTTCCTTTATAGGGATGGAATGATCTATAATAGTAGCATAAAAACCACGAAAATCCTCATAAGACCAAGAAAAAACATCTTGAAATTCACCAAGCAACTTAGTGAACTTCAATTTTTCTTCATCAGAACATTGGGCACCTATTTTAACTTTCTTTGGAGAATTAGGTGTTCCAATGTTCAAGGAAATGGTTTGACCCACTTTTTTTTTCGACTCCTCTTCTTTATATTTCTCTTTATTTCCTACATCACTCGATGAAAATGAACTTTCTAGAGGAGTCAAGCCCTTAGGAGTTTTTTTTATCTTCCATTGATATAATTTCCTTAGGCTTATAAGGTTCATTTTGAATAAAAGAACATATGCTCTCATCACTAGGGAAGACCTGCCATCACTATATATTGTCCAGGATATACGGATGATACAAATATTGAAAGGTGCAATCAGGTCTTTGTGGCAGAAGTTTCCTAGTAGGAGAGGCTGCAAAAACAACTAACCTATCAACCATTGAATTCAATTCCCTTTTAGCATGAGTGATGTTGAAAGATAGCAAGTTTGAAATAAGTGCCCAAATAGTTTGGGTGTAACGTTTTGTTAACTTGTTTCTATGAGAACATATCTTACGTACAATGTTTACAACAAGTTCGGAATCACCAAAAATTGTAAGGTGACCACAACCTAGATTATAGGCATTTTCAATGCCTAGCAGTAATGCTTCAAATTCAGTGACATTGTTTGTGCAAGAAAACTCTAACCTATAGGAAAAGTTATAAATTTTACCCACAGGAGAGTACAATATAATACCAGCTCCATTTCCTTCATTGGAGCATGAACCATCAAAGTACATATGCCACATCCCATCCTCTATGTTGATTTGTTCCAAGGGAGTGTTTTCCTCATCAGAAAAGATGGAGTACACTGCTAGGTCCTTCTCAATATAATTCACATTAGGCTATGGGATGCTTTCTATGTAAGGTGAGATTCTCCCCTCTCTTAAGACTATGATGTTTTTACCATTCCGAGGAATGGTTAAGTGTGTCCTATCGAGTGAGAGGTATCCACCCATCAAAGCTTTCCAATCTCTTCCTAAGATGATCGAGTAATTACTCACCAACATATCAATTAACTTAATATTAAGGCTTGTCCTTATTTCAGGGTGCGCGTACAAAACTAAGGTCACATCCTTGATTTCACCTATGGTCGTTTGTTGTAAAATATTATAAGAGAGCATGATTGTGGTGTTTTCATTTGTACAAGACAAGCCTGGCTCTTCCATAATAATCTTCAACATTACACTTGGGCCTGAACCGCCGTCAATAAGACAACAATGGGAAATCTTGTCCATAATATTTACGAAAATACAAAATATGGGTTTTTTTATAGGGTGCCTAAATTTATGTACACCTACTTTATTTACAGTTGATTCCTCTTCATTTTCTACTTCAGAGAGGTTGGCTACAATGGAAATTTTCCTTCCATAAAAATTTTTAGATGCTTTTGTTGCTGAGGGACGAAAACCATGTCAAGGAGGGTAGCATATGCTTTTATATTAGCCAATTGATTGAGAATGTTGTATTTGGAAGAGGGAAGAAGGGAGGTAGTTCCTTGAATGTCAAGATCTTTAGAAACTTGAA
>JZKD02S1707167.1:6619-21178 GCA_000966675.3 Picea glauca
CAACTATGCAGATAAATCAATTCTTACCAATCTTTCTTTGTTCTTTAAATCTGGTCTTCTACAAATTGTTCTTCTATTCTTATTTTCCTCTATTTGTTCAGCAGGTCTGCTCTGCATTAACTCGTTCTGTCATTCTACTCCGCTTCAACTTCTCTTCATCATATTTTACTCTTCTCTCAGCTTCATCTCATGCTGTGCATCTTCTCCATCTCACTCTTCATGCTCTGATTTTCCCTTTCTTACAATTTTATTCTTTTCTCATACAGAACGACCAAACCCCACATAGTCTGTCTCATTTTCTTTTATACACACCTCCACGAAAGTTGCACTTCACATTTCCTTAGGCAAAAGAAAGACAACTGTCTGAGCAACTGAAACGCCAACAGATTCACAATCATGAATCCGTTTCACTAATAGATTTGTAACTGAGGGGTTAACTGTGAGAGAGAACAGTAACCTTCTGATCATATTCCATTTTATCTGCGTCGTTGGATGAATTTTATTGATATTGCCTTTAAATTGGGTTTCGGCATTTCGACACTCCTGTGTTGAGTGTCTTGACACTTCATTTCGCGATCTTCGAAGTTCCGATACAAAACTTTTCTGCACTATCTCCTTCCCAAATATGACTATGGTCATAACCAAGCGCCTATGCAAAAAGTGCTTTCATGATTTCTCATTTCATGATTTTCGACACTATGCTCCGTTGACTCCAAGTTAGCGAAATTTTGATCACTTGCCACATGTTCTATGATTCCATGGTCCAGATCTGATCTTGATTCAACGACTACGATTGAATCGCGATTTCATGATTTCGGCATTCTTGATGCATTGGGTTCTTTGCCTCTCCATGTCGCGATTCGCGAAACTCCAATATGGAGTTAGATTAATGGTTCAGATATGATCTTGATTCAACGACTGCGATTGAATCACAATTTCATGATTTCGGCATTCTTGTTGCATTGGGTTCTTTGCCTCTCGATGTCACGATTCGTGAAACTCCGACATGGACTGGAATCAACGGTCCAGATTCAACCTTGATCTGACGGCTCAGATTAAGTCGCGATTTCGCATATCGCGATTTTGTGATTCTTGATGTTAATATTCTTTGACCTCTTCAACTCTCGATCCACGAAACTCCGACATGGACTAAGATCAACATTCTAGATTCAACCTTGAGCTGATGGCTCAGATTAAGTCATGATTTTGCATATCACGATTATGCCTGCTTCTCCTTAAACCTTAAAGGACGTGCGGGTTCTTCTTGATCCAACGATGGTCAGATCCTGTGCTTGGATATAACGCCTAAGATTTTTCCTCCTCTTCAATGATATCTTCTTGTCTACATTCAGATTTGACGACCCTTGTTCTTTCGAGAATTTTGAATGGATCCAATGATCAGAAATGCTTCTCAAGCTTTACGGGCTTTCAATCATTCGATCAACTTGAACTTATCTTTTGTTTGCCTGGTTACGTTGCCTTCGATCATTCGATCTTCCTAAACTTATATTTTGTTTGCTTGTCTGTTACAAAATTCCTGTACTCATGCCATCAATCCTCTGTACATTCTTCCTGTACTTATGCTACTTGCCATCAATGACAAGCATTCGATGTCTGTTAAATATTTTCCATTCGTTGTCTGTTAAATATTTGCCAACAGGGTTTGTAAGGCCCTTTGCTCGAAGAAGCTTCTTCGGCCATCCTTTTCAAGTCTATAACTTGATTTGACAGTTTTTGAACGATGTTTTGTAAGTTTTCTAGATCTGAGCTTTCGAGTTGTGTTTTTTTTTGGGCAGGTCTAGGGAGGATTTCGATTTTCATTTTGGAAGATGAACTAGTCTCTATTTCATTGCTAGTAGTGTCTTTTAAGCTGAGGATATCTTTCTCGATCTGACTGGCCTCTTCGAAGGCCTCTAACAACGTGGCTTTCTTAGATCTCTTTACCCAAATGGATATTCTTTGATGTAAGGCTTTCGTATAATATGATATGATAAGATTCTCAGCAGGCATCGAATCCGTAGGGATTCGGTTCTTTAGTGTTAAGAATCTTTGGTTAAAATCTTTGATTTTCTCTTTGGGTTTCATTCTTAAACTAGAAATCTCCATGACTAGAACTTATGGGGACTTGTCGTCTCCAAACTTCTCAAGAAAACAGGATTCAAACTTCTCCCATGACACGATGGTATGGGGTTGTTGGGCAAAGTACCAGGTAGAGGCATTGCCCTCAAAAGTATAGGGGAACAATCTACAGACTACGTCTTCGTGCTTGACATTACGGAGTCTAATGGCTAACATAAACTTTTTGATGTGATCTTCGGCGATCTGTTTAGAGTCCGGGTCAAATTTAGGGAGCCACTTCTCCAGATGTTTGGGTAATGGATGTTGAGGCCCGGGTACAGACACTGCATGTTGGTCGAGACAGGGTCTGGCAGGATTGTTCTGGTTGGCCATTGGTGTGGTAGGTGTCGAAGGTTGGGATGAGGAGCTTCTCTCATTAGAGGATTCTTCTCCAGAAGAAGAAGGGGATGAAGGAGGTGGTGAGGGTGGTACACCAGATCCTCCTGCTGCAGGGGTGAGGATTGGATCTGTAGGGTTTAAAGTGAGGTTAGTGCCTCCAAGTTGTTCTCTGATATCATAGAAATATAATGGTTGGTCCAAAGGTCAGTTTGGTTGTCTTAAATGGGCGAAGGCATTATATGTTCTTATGAGAGATTGGCGGACAATCTCTTGTACGTCACCGCCTATAGGATTTGGAGTTACTAGTTCAACTGTGATCCATAGATCGTCGTTTGATGTGGTTGTTGTTTGAGGGACAATGTTGTCGTTTGAATGACTTCTTGTCACTATAGGTGAGTGGGTAGGTGGTGGAGGAGTCTTACGACCGCCTTGTGCCATTAATAATTTTCAGGCCCTCCTTCTAGCGCCATTTGTTAACGGGCGAAATTGACCGCTCATCAACTAGAGGAGTGAATCCGGTCCGGGGTTGTCTAAATAACCCAAGCCGTTTGGATTAATCCACTCCGACGGGTTTAACAGCTCCGTTAGCCGATCTAAGTCCTACGAAAGTGAAAAGACAAAACAAAAGAAACTAACTAAAATAAAAAAAGAAAACAGCTGCTGCAAACTATATACAGTCTAAGATATATTCACAGTTTACTAACTAATAAAATAATAGTTCTACTTATTTAATATACAGTGTATGGATATGATTAAATCTCTATTGCATGTACAGTATTCACAAAATGCAAATTTTAATCGAAATCTGCAAAATCATATATGAATTGACTTATGACAGCGAAGCTAGTGTTTTTTGATTTTTTATAACTTTTATGAACAGGAAATGAAATGGCAGCTATCTAGTTGCAAAATAAAAATAACAAACTATACAGTGTATCTAAACTGTAGGAAATTCTTATATTAATTAAACTAACATAATGAAACTAGTAAACTGACCTGAATTATTATCTCCTATTCGCCCTGTGCATAGCATCTACGTTCGTTGTTTGATGAGGCCAACCCGCACCAGATTTTCCAATGCTTAACGTAAACACAAAGCTATAACGCTTTGAATTCTAATGAGAAAGAAAGTAAGATATGAAGAAACAACAATTCATAATTTGACAAACAATCATATTAAGATAAATCGGGTATGAAAATTTGCATATAACTGCTCATTGGATCAAGAAGATCAATCTTCTAATCATCAAATGTGAACAGATTGATTGTTGTATATAAAATGAGAGACATAAAAACATGGACACCATATAAATCCCACCACATCAACCTGTAACAAATTATAATATCTAAAGTAGTCAAAATTTGATTACAAATCGAAATGAGCAAAACTTGAACAAAAATATGATATATCGAAGCTAAAGCTGTGCAAATATCCACTTTCATTCAAGTATGTTAATCACTAATCCATAGTTTCTTCTCACAGGCAGCGATGGTCTTTGTTTACAAAATAATACATTTATAAAGGCCACAGGATTAAAACATTCCCTGTGAAAATATCAAATTTGTTGCAAAAATTGTGGGGAATACAATCTCCCAAATTCCCATTTCTATGCAAAACCAACAGCCTAATATAAAACCATGTAAAGAAATATCATATTCGGAGATGCCACTAGCGATACAATCTTCTTTAGAATTCGTGTGTACCTGAAAACGCACAAGAATACATGATTTCATATTGCATTTTAGTTGTAAAATCAACAAATTCGAATTTTAGTAACTAGCTACAGAATCTCACGATTCTGTAGCTAGTTATTATTATAAACAAAATCGTTTTTTATCAACAGAAATAGATGTGATATGAGAAAACAAATCTTGTATGCTAATTCAAAACAAAAACAAAATCATCCTAAAATTACTTTTAAAATACCATACCTTGGATTCAGGGATTTTAATCAAGTTATTTTTGAATTGACAATGGCAGTGGCCACCTCCACATTTTTAAAGACAACAGAGCCTGTAGTCTTCTGTCTTTTATCATTATATTGAGCTACATTTTTCAATCTATCATTCTCTTTGGTTAGCACATTCACTCGGTCCTCCAAAGACTTGATCTGATATTGGAGCAAAGGGACGTCTATATAATATCGGTCGAGCCACGACTTACATTCATTGCACTGTGGTTGAACAGGCTGTGTATTTACAGGTGAGGAACTTCTTAATTGACCAGTAGGTTCTTTGTCGAGTTTAATCCCAGGGAAGTTGGGGTCGTCTCTAAGACACGGTGGGAGGTTCGTCACATAGTCATAGGGCTTAACTGAGCAAAGTCCGTGTGAGTATGGATACTCTTCGGTTAGAAACCGTTCGATTTCGGAATCGGAATCTTCACTTAACAGAATTGGTTTTTGGTCTGTGTTTTCTTTAGGTTTGTTACGATCACACTGTGAAACCCAGCGTGTGGCCTTTTTACCCTTGTAGTTGATATCACTATTACCTTTACCCTTTTTCCTTGCATACTTTTTAACAGGCTTACCACCATCTTTTGGACATGAATCAGGTAGGGTGTCGGGTTGGGTAGTGTTCAGGTAGGTCGAGGTTTCAACAGAGGGCAAGAGTGAAGGAGGGGGAATGACAGGCCCGACAAGGGTTTCTATAACAATGGATTTGTCAACTTGTCCTATTTCAGGACTGGCAAAACCATTCCTTAACAAAAAAGCGTCCCAACAATCGCCATTCAACTTCAACTGATGAACCATAATAATTTTAATTAAATAGTGGTGGAAGAGGCTGGAGTCGGCTTTCTCCCTTTTGAAGCGCTTAGCCATTTTATATAAACTCTGAAGGAGAAAATATGGAATATTTAAGGGAAAATCTATGAAACTTGTGCGCAGTCGTAGGTGGTATAGGAAAACTAGACCGTATCTACCCTCACATGTAACAAACTGCTTGATAATAGCCAACAAATCGTGCCATCTAGATTTCAGAGTTTTAACGGGCATACCTTTGTCGCAACTGTTAATCTTCCTTGAGGTAAACAATAGTGGCTAGGTTACTTCGTCAACCTTTGAATTTTTAAACCATTTTTGTCCCTCGACTGGAAGACCAATGGCTGAGCTAAGGAAATCCTCGTTCAACTCGAGCTGGACGTCCCCAATTTTGGCTCTACAAACATTGAATGTAAGCGTGAATTGTTGAGAAACTTCCAGGTTGAAACCCTCGAACTTCTCAACAAAGACCCACCAACCATTCCTCTCTAGGTCCTCTCGGGCATTATCAAACAACAACAAAGTTTGGACATCGTTGGGTTCGATTCTCACTACAGGAGCCATAACTAACAACACAAAATCAAGAGGGTATTCGGCGATAGGGTTTGACATGGTAGACATAGAACCATTGTCCCGAAGCTTCCCCAACACAACGCAAAGGAAACCCGAAATGCAAGGGCATAGCGTTAATGCTATGCATGCGAGGATAGTGGTGTAAATTGAGGCCATGCAGGAATATCATGTCGGGTTGTACTTGGAACGTTGCCTTGGTGTAATGGTACATTCAAATCATAACAGTGTATATCCAAAAGAATTTTAATCAACATGTCAAATGAACCATTACATAACCACAATTTGACCCAAAAATGAACGTGTCAATCAAACCATTGCATCAAAGATTTTGTAAATCGACGCCATATTAACAATAGTCAAATGCATAAATGTTTGGTGTTTTGATAAATATGTGACTAGTGGTGTGTTTGAGGTCAAAGAGTTATAACCACATAAACAAATAGGTTCATGACAAACCAAATGATCATTTTAATGTAATCAACATGAATTCTAACTGTGGGTTTTCACGCTTGCAGTCGTGAAAACGAGAACGAAAAGTAGGTACGCAAAAGCGAAAGATAATGGTGTCGTTTAAAAGTTGCGACGAGTAATGAGAGTTCAAAAACCTTGTGTAGGCAGCTTGTAAAGAAAAAGATAGAGATTAATATGGCTGCCAACAGAATCCAGAGACACAGATCATAGGGGAGAAAGCAAGAAATCTTAGTAAGAAGAACGCAAAGCTAGAAAAAATACAGGATATTCTAGAGAGGACTTCGCAGAAGGAAGTCTTACAGAACTTGAACCTTGTCGGAATAGCAGAATAACACAAACTGACACTTCGCCATGATGAAGAAATATGACTGTTGGAGGCATCTTGACCATTAGAACGATGCTCCAGAATGGCTAGAAACGTATTTATTCCCGGAAAGATCGCCATTGGACCATTGGGACCACGCCATAACGGATGGAATGGTATTGATTAAGGCATTCGTTCCCATTGGAGGAATCTGTTACGACGTTGTCTATTTAGACTGTCACATGTATCACTGGGGACACTTTTTCAAACTGAGATATTCGATCCCATAGAGAACTGATTGCTACCGTGTTGTGCATTTGAGACCTCTCCAACCGCTTCATTTACCTTGAGCATCCATTCACCTATCTGAGATATATGATCTAGAGCGTGCATGTTGAACGACCTTAGTGCAGTAGAGAAGTATTTCAAGGAGATACCAATAGACGTTATGGCTGAGAAGGTCATGTCTGTAGGAGCACAAGCCTCATCGACGAGAGGATTGCAAGCATCCCCGTCAACTGCACGTCGATCTGGGCCATCCCGAACTGCGACAGAGAAAAGAAGTAAGCACCACGATGACTTGGAGAATGCGAAGCTCATCCCGTCGGGCTTTCCCGACTATATCCCACCCCTGGCTAGTGTGGTTATTCATGACAATGTCCCGAGATATTTCGACTACACACTGATCACTGAGCACCTCCCGAAGGGGATACGCCTAGTTGGGACAGATTCCGACGCTCAAGATCAGTGATTTCAACTTAGGAGACCACAAGAATTATAGAATGCTCGCACCACATAAGTACTTAACAAAGACAATGGGGAAGAAGTCGAAGATAGTCCCCCAGTCGTGGACCATGGACATCGCGATATCAACCATCCTTAATGTGATGAATATAAGGAGTAGATCAGGCTCTCTATTCGAGCCGCACAGTGTCTAATATGTTGTTGTCATTAGGGGGTATAGAAGTAGGAGATGAGCTTGTCTAACTATGCATATTAGCAGATGCGACAGAGGATCGCCTTCATCGAGTACAGGAGTAAAACGAACATGCCATAGAGGCCCTGAAGCAAGAAAAGGAGGAATATATAGAGAAGAGTCAGGTTGCAAAGCAAGAGAAAGATGACCTCCGAGAGAAGCTTGAAGAGGACATAGAGCATATCCAGAGATAGAAAGATCAGTTGCTCGCAGAACAGATTGGATTTAGAGAAGTAGTTACTCGAGCACTTCGCTCTGTGCCAGGATTGGCACAGATGGAAGAAGAGACAGTTGAGAGCCAAGTGGGGAATCTCGCTAAAGCCATTCAGTAGCTTCAAGCAATAGTATAAAAACTGGAATTACAAGCAGTGTCGAGCACTCTGTAGGAAGTACAATATCAGAGGGAAGAAACTGACTAGAGTGCAGTTGAAAGAATCAAGGCATTGGCGTTAGAATGAAAGCAACTTAGTAATCGAAGTGTGCGGACCTATGAGAGCCTTGCAGAGGACCCAGAACTAAGAACATTAGAAGAACAAAATCAGGAAGCAAAGAAACAAGCATCAACAGTACAAGCATAGCTGAAACTGCTTTTAGTGGTTGAGAAGATGAAAAGGTCACAGGAACAATGCGCAGTTCAACAACAGGTCCATGCCATCCAAGGTAGATTCATGGAAGTGACCCAGAGACTCTAGCCGGTACAGGATGAAGCTTGCACAATTTTAGAGGAGATCGAGGGACAAGGTGCATAGCCAAAACAAGTGGTCACCACAGTGGAACAATGCTTGGAAGGACCTGTCACCGAGATAGTCATTCAGGAGTTCACCGAGTAGGAGGCTTTGGCGAAGAAGCAAGTTGAGGCAGCTCGATCCAAGATCGAGGCCTTCGAAGTAGAATTTCCCAGATCAGAGTGAGTCGGGATGAGTCACAGGTGAGTGTTGGGGGCCTATTGGCCCTTGACCAAGTTTTGGAGAACCTTGGTCATGTTTGACCACTTTTGGGACTTCGCCAAGCTGGTCGAAGACAGAGTACCCAGGCGAGGCGGAGATCACGGGATCTCGCCTCCTTTTATGGGATTTTTGGGTTTAGGGTTTATGTAACGGGTATGGGATGTCATCCCATGGGTTTACCCATGCTTAGGCCTCTCTTGTAATATATAAATAGGGAGCTAAGCAATGTAACAGGTAGTAGTGGATGTGTGTGGATTAGTGCAAGTATTTGTAATCATCTTTGTGCATACTGTGTGTTAAGACTTGCAGAGCTAAGTGCAAGTGATTGTAAAAGGATTTGTGCAAATACTGTGTAGAGGCTTGGTGATTGGACCTAACTCGGGGAAGGATGATCTGGTGAGGTGCACGCAGATCTATTATCCTATGAAGAGTTGGCTTTGTGGCTTTGTGCATGTAAGAAGATTGGAAGAGACTAATAATAAGAGAAGAAGAAATGGTGGACATAGCCCCACGTTGGGGGTGAACCACGTATATCCTGTGTTGTGGTTGATTTGTGTGATGTGGTTGATATGTTATTGGTGTGATTTATACTTAGTGTTGTAATATTTATGTATGTTAGATGCATCTGATGTAGTAGCTTAGTGCCTTATATGTGAATGAATACTAGATCTACTTTTATGCTATGTGTTGAATGACTAGATATATTTAGATCTTGATGAATACTGTGTTGTTCTGTAATTAGGGTTTTTATATGTGATGTGAATAAGGGTTAAAGACTAATGCATATTATTGGCTAAGTTCTTTTTTAAAGTGTTGTAATCACAGATCTGTGTCCCAGCTAGGTTGTAGACACTTGAGTCCTACAAACCCCTCTGCCTCTACCTTGGGTGAGACTTCATCTGCTTCATAGGTGTTTCCGAAAGGGCCGGTAGTTAGGGTTTTGTTGGTGAGTTGTTGAAGCGTTGAACCCTGGGTCTACCCCTGTGCCAACACTTGCATTACATATGTGTCTTTAGCCATGTTAATAAATTGTTCAGGGTCACCTTTCTTCAAGTCTTCTCCGAGGTTACTACAAGGGTGTCCTCTGTCACCCTACATCTTATTACTCGTTGTTGATGGGATTATCCATGCTCTTGCTAAACCTAAAAGGGTGCACAACTTTTAGGGGGTAAATTTGGGAATATTTTAACGTCTAACCCACTTATTGTTTGTGGACGATGTACTAATTTTATTTTTTTGTGCGACAAAAGAAGGAAGGATTTTAAAAGACATTCTGGAACTTTGTTTTTAGGCAATTGGTATGGTTATAAACAATAACAAGTATGAAATATATTTCCTAGAGTTGGAGGAGGATTTCATGCATTCTTTGTCCACTCTTTTTACTTTTCCTTCACATGATCTACGGGATGGAGTCAAGTACCTTGGATACAATCTTAAACCTAACAATTATGGCAACAAATATTGGAAATGGCTTATGTCCTAGATTGAAAGGAGAATTAAATTCTAGTGTGATAGGTGGATTTATCAGGGAGGAAGGATAATTCTTATCAAATTGTTGATTGAATCCATACCTATGTATCAGTATCTCTTCATGCTTATCCTGAAGGGAATTCTTTCTCATATAAGGAAATTGTGCTTCAATTACCTATGGAAGGGAAATATCGAATATCTTGGTTCCCATTTGGTTAATTGAAATTTTTTGTCCAAGCCAAAGCATCAAGAAGGATGGGGATTTAAAGAAATTTCGGTCTTCGGTCGAGATTTTCTACAAAGTATTTGTGGATTTTCTTGACCCATGATAGTCTATGGTGACACATTCTGGTCAACAAGTATCTATATCCTGACATTATTTTGGATTGGATCAAAAGAAGGAAGAAACCAATTCTCAATGTTTCAAATCAATGGAGGGCCCTCACTCTTGCTTTTCCGATCTTGGGTCAAGTCTTGGCCTGGAAGGTAGGCTCTAACTCTCAAATTCTGGTCGGCATGGACATAGTTGTGGGTTGTAGTGATCGTATTTTTCTCTAAAAATGTATGGTTATACATTTGTTGACCAAAATTTGGTCACCTATATTTTTCTTGCGCTTGGATTCATTAAAAAAAATGATATCGGAAGATAAATTTTTTTGACACATTATAAGTTCATTGTATAGCCTTCGTTCTTAGCTTCTCCATGCATTTCGCAAAATCAAAATATGAGTCTCCAAGACCAAGATATGCATAGTTTTGTCCAGAAGTCCAACGAAGATATTAAAAGAAGAAATGTGAAGAATTTTTCTTAGTTTCATTTTCCCCTCTCTCCTCCTCTCCTTTCCATACTTAACCATTTTCTCTCTTTTACTCAAGAAAGCTAATATATTTCCGTCAATTCTCCACACTTAGAATTTCTAATAATATTTCTCTTATCCTAAGTTCCATGGGAATATCTCCAAGTGACACATGGAAGATATATGGCAGCTAAGAATTGGTGACACATGGCAATAAGTAAAATCATGACACGTGGCAACAAATCAGGTGGTGACATGTGGCAGATCTAATATCCTATCACACATGGACACTAGCGATGATGTGGATGTTGACTCGTGCTGACTGGGTGATTATGAGGATGCCACTGGGCATTGACTGGGCATGAGGTGGACTATGATTGGGCGGTCAAAATTTTAATTATTCATTAATTTTTTAAGGGGTCGAGCTACAAGTCTCCATAGTCTTCCTTTGATTTTTACTAATTGTATATTAATTTTTTCAATATATACACTAAAGACTCTGAGAATTCCATGCATGTGGGATACGAATTACAAAGAAAATTCAAAATTTAACAAAGGAGGTCGAAATTCAATCCAAGGGCCCACATTTTCCCATCAAACTTGATTGACGGTGGTTGCGTCACGATCTTGCAAAGGCTATGAGCTCCCGACCTCCGTTTGCAGCAAATTGTATACTGTTGGAAATGTATTTTGATGAAGAAGATGATGGGAAAGGTATTGAGAGATGAAAATTGTCAAAATTTGTTAAACAAATAAAATATCAGTCAACTTTAGTATAAATGAGCTTGTGTGACAACTCAACTTTACAAGCTCATATCTTGAGATTTGGGAAAAATATCTTTGGAAAGATAAGACGATGAATATCACATATGAATTGATTTACATGGCTAAAAAGTTGGTTTCAACTTCCAAAAAATTAAAACACAGTTCCCCTCTTTAAAAGGGCAATTAATTGAATTTTGAAAATAAAAGTTTATTTAAAAACTTTTATTAAAAAAGGGAAAATGAATCATTTGAAATATTTGAGTATTAATGATGTAAATTTATTAATGAGGACTTAATGAAGCATTAATTAAAGGGAATGTTTCAAGAAGAAACTTGTACAAGAATTTCAAGAAGGGGAAAAAACCCTAACTACTCAAAGTAGTTAGAAGATTTCATTTAAAAAGAGAAGAAGGGTTTCATCAAAGTCTCCAAGAATCATAATTATCAGAGGGGTAGGGAAGAAGATAAGAGGAAGAAGAAGGTACAACCATGAATATATAGCTAAGATTCTAATAAAATAAAATAGATCTTCATCTTCTCCACTCTTTCTATTCTTCTACACCATTTCTCATAACTTTATGCTCGAGTCTCTGAATTGGGCACAAGATTGAGTTCTTGAGTGTTCTTATTGTATTCTTCCAAAATAGTTTTCTTGTATGATCATAGAGTATTTACAACCATATACATGACTGCCAAATCTTTTGTAATGAAGAACATTTTTCATAAATAAACTCCACAAAGAATTGCTTCGGGGTTGATTTTGACTGTATGTTGTAACTTTGAGTCTTAAGTATGAGGTATTTGAGATTGACCTATCAAATTCTCTTTTGATATTGATAGTAGTACTCTTTTAAAATTCTTTGAGATGATCAAATTTTCTCTCCTATTTTTCTTGAAGAAGACATGGATGCATTTTTATATGATTAAGAAGATTGTGTATGTGATGTTGATCACAAAGAAATTATGATGTTTAAGCCCTCCTTCAATCTTTTCAATTCTTTAAATACTTCTTGTTGCATACAAAGATCGGATTAGGTTATTGAAGAACCATTTTATTGAATAATTTCAAGCAATAAAGACCTAGGGTTTTCTTCCTAAGCATTCTCCTAATCCAAAATATTCAAGTTATATCTTTTATCCAAAGAGGAGTACCGCCTTTTTAAAAACATAGGAGGATTCATATCTTCGTAAGGTTTCTGTTTCGGTCCTGACAGATTCAAGCGTCAACAACATCTTTAGGAGATTGGTCACTACACCTTAAACTGTATTGGAGATCTTGCTAGCTTGTCTATAGGGGGTCAAGGATGGATTTCAATGGTGGCACTGGATTTGGATGCCAATTGGAATCAACATTGGTCTCATTTTATTTCTAATTTGAGGAGGACCCATGTTCATCTCATGGACATAGATGATGAATTGGTTTGGTATTATAATAAGTCAGGGGTTTTACAAGACCAATCTAGGATATCAAGCCATGTTGAACGTGGGGGACTTTGACAATCAATGGTGGTATAAAAAAATTTAGAAGGTTAAGGGACTGCCAAAAAGCATTTTGATTTTTTGGCTCATCCTTAAACATTGTGTATTGACATGGGATATGTTGCATCATAGGGGTAAGCAAGGTTCATGAATTTTCTATTTATGCAAGTTCACGGAGGAATCAACTTCTCATTTATTTCTATATTGTGAGTTTACACTCCAAATTTGACATGAGATCGAGTAACAACTGGGGGTGGCCCATCTTTGGGATAAAGGTTTAGTGAATAAGAACTTATGCTTGTTCTGCACAGATTCATCCTTGAAGATGTACCGAATTATTCCTATTCTGGTTTCCTCGGGTTTATGGTTGGCCCAAAATGCTAGTATCTTCAAAGATAAGTGTTTTTCCCCTTTTAAGGTTTCCCAACAATCTTTGGCTATGATGTCAAGTTGTAAGGGATCCTTGTTTGTCAGGAAGGTTTTGGAGTTAGGAGTTGTGGAGATTAACAAGATTATGGCTTGGGGTTTCTTTGATGGAGCCTACCAAGAGAAGAGTCGTCTTTATGGTCTAGGTTTCATACTCTATCTATCAGATTCTCACTATGTCACAAGCAAAGCAAATTTGGGTCTGAGATCAAATAATCAATGTGAATTCAAGGCTCTTTGTGCACTTCTTAAGTATGCAGTGAGTCATGATGTGCTTGATATGCAAGTCTTGGGTGACTCCAAATTAGTAATAGATTGGATGAATGAGGTTATTTAGTTAGAAAATTTGGATTTCACAGTTCTCGAACATCATTTAAAATCCATCTCTGCTATCTTTTGTCAACTCAACTACATGCACATTTACAGGGAACATAATTCAATTGTTGATTCCCTATATAAGGAGGCACTTCATCTGGATGAAAACCATATGGTTCTAGAAGAGTTCTCTGATGCCGAGACGATCTCCCATGGGGAAGGAAACTATCTTGACATGTAAATTTTGGTGTTATGTACAGAGTCCTTTTACTGGTATTTTTTTTTATTGTATTTTCACTTAGTAGACATAATTTTGTACTTTTTTTGTATCAACAAATAGGAAGCCTCTATGGCTAATAGTTTTTGGCATACTCTAAACATTCTATGTTTTTTACTTTTGTTGACCACTATCATCGAAATCTGGTAAATCAATTACTAGAGAAACCACAGTTTTACATTGTTTAAATCACGTTTTTTGAGTGCATAAATGGGTTCAACACCATCAAAAACCTCCAGGGCACCCGGACATGTGATCTCAACAACTGAAATCTGCAATTCCATCCATCTTTCTGAATTTTTTTCTAGATTTCGAACAAAACGCGTTGGAAAAAGATAGCCGAAAAAGAGAAAAAATGTAGAACGTTTAAATTAAGTATGCACCTTTTCCCGTATTTGGGAAGTGCTCTAATGCCTAAGGATTGTACCTTATTTTTCTCTAAAAATAAAGTTACATTTTTTTTGAAGAAAAATGATAATGATCACTATTAACTAAAATTTATATATGTTTATCACATATTAAAAAATAATCAATTAATAT
>JZKD02S1707167.1:24927-41033 GCA_000966675.3 Picea glauca
ACCAAGAACCCAGAATAAGGATTCGAACGAATAAGGCCTTATTAACCTTGCATGAGGAGGAACGATTCTAGTAAGGTTCCAAGACAGTAGTGTTGTGAGGAGTGACAAGTCGACGAAGGAGATCTCATCGGGTGAACCATAGTCATTCACGACCCTTAGATTGACGGAAGCAACGCAAGCGTGGTAAACCTCGCTCCTGTGCCCTCTGTCCCCGTGAGCAACGAGAGATTGGGATCGTAAACCCCAAGACCCAAAAGAAGGAATCTGGACCGTTAGATCTCGGTTCAATTTCCCATCAGCCGTTGGGATCTGGAGAAGCGGCGCAGGGGTTAAGCGTAGAGGTACTCAAGCGAGGAAATGACCTGGACCGTCGGATCTTAGATCATAGTCCCGACGACCGTCGGATCCCGAGAAGATGCGCCGGAGTTAAACCCTAGTGTGCAGAGAAAGAATCCTAGCCGTTGATCTCGGCAGGACACGTGTCGACGTCCTGGAAGGCATCGGGATTTCTCTCATCGGAGATTTGGGGAGTGTAGAACCTTTGCATTAGGAAATCGCGATCCGTGATTTCCCGAAGGGATCTGAGCCGTCCAACAGAAGGGACACGTGGCACAAGATCCTGAAGAGTCGGAGATTTTGGGAGTATAGAGCCATTACACATTGAAATCGCGATACGCGATTTCACGATCAGATCTAGACCGTCCATTGTTCGAGGACGCGTGTCAGAGGATCCCATCAAGTCGTGGATCGGGAAATCGGGGTTCTCGAATGAATAGAACTCTTGCCATCAGGAATCGCGATCCGCGATTTCCCGATAGGATCTCAACCGTCCAACAACAGGGACACGGGGCAGAGGATCCCAGAGAGTCGGAGTTCGGCATATCGGGAATCGGCATATCGGGGATTTCAGGGACATGAAATCCTTGCCTTACGAAACCGCGATATGCGAAACCCCGACACCTTCATAGGCCGTTGATCCAAGGGACACGTGTCGAGCATCTGGAGAGACTCGGGGATCGGGATATCACGAGTCCCGGGTATACGTATTTTGTGTCATCGCAAATGCCGAAACCCCGACAAGAATTTAAGACTTTGGTCTTGTGAACTTTGTGGTCGTATTGACCAGGACTTAGCCCGGAAAGCCAATACGCTAGGAGCACATCAGAGGACCGGGAGTTCCGAGTACGTGTGCACCGCGGCACCGCAAACTCCGAAACCCCGACGAGAAGCTGTCGTATGGTCATATAGGAACCAGTCGTGTGAATCAAAGGCTTAGCCAAGTGGGGCTGAGGCAACCAAGGGGTGGCTCGGAGATCGGTGTTTGTAGTTGTCAAGATGTCGTGGGTATCAAAACCCCGATAGAAGGAACCCCAAATCCTGGTATAGAGTCAGGGATTGGCATTTCACTAATACAGGTTTGTGGAGATTTCTCCTATATGGGAGATTAACCCAAAGCTTTTAAAAAATAACGATAATGGGTGTGTTACAGAGAACCATAGATGGATTCACTACATCCATACATGGATTCTCTACATGTATACATGGATCCACTACATCCTTTGGTCTGCAACATTTTCAACAAATTTGCAGGGTGTCCATGTTGCCCACAAAGGTTCCACAACCTCTACAACAACCCATGCTGCTCTACAAACCCTTGGCATCCTTTGTGGCCCTTTACACTCAACCAATTTCAAAGAGGTTTTGCGACATCTACACAACATTTCAGAGGCTCTACCATAGCTCATTGGAAATATCTCTTCAATACCTCAAATGGGTATTTCATGGAATCTCATTTGGCTTCCTAGTTTGAGATATATAATCGATTGAATCTTAACATGTATTTAACCCAAGGAGGCCGCACGTACCACCATATTCAACGGTATTTTTCTCCCTGATCAATAAACTACAGAAGGAGTTCCACATTTGGCTAGAAATATCTCTTCAAGATCTCAAATGGGTATTCATGGAATCACATTTTGCTTCCTGGCTTGAGAGATATTATCGATCGAATATCAACATGTATTTGACCCAAGGAGGCCGCGTGTACCACCATATTCAAAGGTATTTTTCTCTCTGCTCAAGAAACTAAAGAAGGAGTTCCACATATGGATGGAAATATCACTTCAAGATATCAAATGGGTATTTCATGAAATTTCATTTTGTTCTCTGTTTTATGAGATATATTTGTTTGAAGAAACACATATTTGTAACCAACATGGTCGTGTGCCCTTCAAATTTGGCCTAGTTTTTCTCACTCCATGGGCCACCTCAGAACAAGTTCCATATACTTATGGAAATATCTCTTCAGTAGCTCAAATGATTCTTCAACATAATTGGATTTCATCACCGGTAGCAGAATTTATGAATAGATTTGCAAAAGGATGTTCACAACCCCCAAAGTCACGATTTTTCCATTTATTTTTTAAAATTTTGGGATTTTATTAAAATTTCTTTATTTTTCTACCTATGTACAATGCCATTGTCAACTAGGTTATGGGTCAACCACAAACCCACGGTTATGGGTCAACCACACAAAACTCTTCTCTTCATTGGGTATTTTCACATTGTAATCATAACGGTACAATAATGAGGTTTCTCTTTTTAGTATGAGTGAAATGACGAGGACCATTATTTTCTAAGGGGGGAGGAATGATCCGAATTTTAGGGGGTATATGGTCTAAATTCGGATGCAAAACTCTTAAATCTATAAAGATAATAGATTGTCCATGTGGATCAAGGAGATGCCCACTTCCTCATTAATTAATTGGTCTAATAGGCTTCCCATATGGGTCAAAGAGAGTCCCACCTCTCAATTGGGTTTTATTTTCCACTACTTAGTTAGTTGGGTAGTTAGATCTATTATTATAACAATAGAGACTCATTTTAATGAGCTCTTTCCATTATTATATCCGGTTTTATTTTATACTACTTAGTTAGCTTGATAGTTAGATCTATTATACTAATTATAGAGACTCATTTAATGAGCCCTTTTTTACTTTGTCCAATGTACCATTTTGTAATGCTATATAAAGGCATAACAAGCCTTCTCATAATATCAAGTTACTCACTTTGACTTCTTTCATATTTTCTATTGTTCATTGTGAGGTTAATTAGCTCTAAGTGATTTATTAGTAATTAGTTTTAGAGGTGAGAATCATCTTTGAGACTCACCTCCCAAGTACTTCATTTACATGTTTTTTTGTCCATGCTTCTTTTCATGCAAGATTAGCAAGTCTAAGCTCCTCCTCTCTCGAAATTCAAGCCATTCAAATATCAGTCCCCGAGATCTAGATCATTAAAGGAACCAGTCCTCTTAGACTCCAAGATAGCCCTATTTAGGCCTTCAACTACGATTATGAACAATAAGGATAGAGAGAGAAATCTCGTTGGCCTAAAGAAGGGAGATGTAAAACCATTGATCAACACTGAAAAAGACATAGAAGACAAACAACTCATGACCCCATTAACAAATGGAACAAAAAATTCTAGGTGAAGAAGCATCAATGGGATATATAACCAATTAACCCTATCATATGCCTTCGAGAGGTCAACCTTTAAAACCATGGCACTAGAGTTTTTATTTTTATGGAATGAAGGATTTCTTGTGCCACTCCAATGGCTTCATGTATTTGTCTCCCCTTTAGAAACCCAAATTGTTCACTAGAAATCAATTTTGATAACAATCTCTTTACCCTCCTAGATATGATTTTGGCAATAATCTTGTAAACACAATTGAAAAGAGAGATTGCCCTATATTCCCCTAAGGGCATTAGATTATTTTATTTCTAATGAGGGAAATAAAAGTTCAATTAAAGGAAACCAATATTCTTTCAAATAATCTCGATTCCTCAATAAATATCAATAGCTCCTCCAACAAATCATAAAACCTTGGGAAAAAATCATTTTTCCAACCATCTAGTTTGGGACTTTGTCCTTTTGGAATTTGTGAAATATGCACTGCAACTCCTCCATCAAAGAGTGGTTTTCCTCTTCCTCCATAGACTTGGGAAAGAGAGAGGTCATTTTAACAAATTCTACAATTATGGCTCTATCATATACTTTAAAACAGGATTTGAAATGGTCCATCCCTACCTTACAGATCTCTTTAAAGTTAGTATCCATAGACCATTTTTCAATCTTCCAAATAGTGGATATTTTTCTAATGGTTAGCATACTGGTGAAATAATATTTTATTTTCATCCCCTTTGTCAAGCCATAGGGATTGACTCTTTAGTCTCCAGTTTTCTGCCATGTCAACTAATAACTTCCATCTAACATTCTGCAAAGAGTGAACTTCAACTTTTGAGTCCTCACTTATGTAACCCCTACCTTTAAAATTATACAAATGATCTATTTTTCCCTCAATCTCTACCAGGTTCTTTTCATCTCTTTCTTTCTTCTAGTGAGCCCAACCAACAGCTATATGTGTCAGCCTATTAATATTGGAAGAAAACTTAATTACTACAAATTCTGGCATTGACCCATCAAAATGAATCTAATGTGATTTCACAAGATTGGAAAAGTCTTTGTCATCTAACCACCTAGGGTTAAATTTGAAGGAGCTAGGAGGCTTTTTTTTATCAAAAGAGAAAAACTCAAGAAGTATAGGAAAATTGTTTGAACCCAACACCCCCCCCCCCCCCCCACCCACCTAAAAAAAAAAAAAACTTACTTCCTTAGTCTGACAAAGTTAGTGATTAGATCCTTAGATATCAAAAATTTGTTTAGTATTCTTTCTATCTGATCAGGGTCAACTGTTTTATTCCTCTCGGTGGGCTTGTTTTTTATTGGCTCTATATCAAACACACTAGCATCATCTAGTTTTCTTAATAAAAAATATTGAAAGCAGATCCTCCTAAGTTGTAAGGATCCATATCTTTGAGGTCCCTAATGAAAAATTCAAATATTCTTCTAATATAGTATATTCATCAAACATCTAAGCCTTACTAAAAAAGTTGTTCGAGAAAGCAAGCTTTTCAGTGTATGGCCTATAAGTGTTGACCACTTTGATCTCCAAGCCCAAATCTTGAGAATATAAATCCACCCTTAATTCTGACACAAACGACCATCAAAAATATTAAGTCAATGCTTGACAATTCCAACCAATGATAAGGCCCCCAAATCTATCTCTAGCATTAATAAATTAGAAATGCCAACCCCCAAACATCCTAGAAATCATAAATAATTTTCCCTCTTCCAACATAGTCTCCCGCAAAAGAATAATATCAAGTTTGTGAACATCAACCACCCTTTTTAGATGCTATTTTTTCAATGGGATAGCTATCCCCCTATAGTTAAAGGACATACAAATCATGAAGAATCCCTAATAGGGGTAACATTTGCTCTAATGATCCCTTCCATAGTTAACTATTTTATAGCCTTCATTAGGATAATTTTGAGGTAAAAAATGGGCCTCAAAACAAAAAATGTAATATCAATATCAACTTTATAAGAACCAATAGGATTCAAGATGATGATGTCAACCATAAGGGTAAATAATTTTGGAGGGAAAGAAAGAAAAGCGTTTTTTTCTTGTACTTTCGACTTATATCCTTATAGGTTTATTCAAATTTCAAGTGTAGGCACTTGTTGGATGCATAATTAAATACCGCATCCAACGAGTATCCACTATGCATAATTTTGAGAGACCCATAGTGAGATATACTAGAGATACATGAAAATAACTTGTTTCTTGAAAAATAAACATGTTCTTTTCATGTATCTCCAGTATATCTCACTGCGAATCTCTCAGAAACACGTTCTTTTCATGTGTCTCCAGTTTATCTCACTATGGGTATTTCAAAATTATGCATAGTGGGTACTTGTTGGATGCGGAATTTAATTCCGCATCCAACAAATGCCTACACTTGAAAGAGCGTTCAATCAAATATCATCAAGATCTATGCCAAAATTCCTCAAACCATGGAGCGCTTTACAAAAATGAGGGAATGAACCTCCTCAAATGCTAACCATATGCCAAAATTAGCATCAAAAACTAGGGCGCCTCCTCCAAATCTCCAACAAACTTGTCCTCCTAGGTATCAAAGCCATGAAATAAGGTGCTAGACCCTAGATCCATAGATCAAGGAAGCATGAGATCACATGCTAACATAGATCCATGTGAATGGTCCTCTAAATGAGATCAAGATCCATAGAATAAGGGGATGGATCAATCAAATCTGAAATATGAAGTGGTCAAACCTCAATAAGTGTTTCATAAAACAAAGATCAAGGGAGCGCTTCACATAAGGGAGTGTTCAACCATGTCAAGAACACAACTCACGAATATCTCTCTCTATCTCACCAATCATGTCTTTCTCTATCTCACCCGCCAACCAATTTGAACAATTTGAGGCCTGGCTATTGGTTATTTAGTTGGTGCTTTGACTACTTAATAATCATTCAAGATTGAGTAAACCTACAAGGAGATAATTAAAAAATATGAGAAAAAACTAGTTTTCTTTCTTTTCGTTGAAAATTCTTATCTCTTATTTTTATTATTTTAACTAGTATTTTATTATTTTCTTTATATTTCGCATCCACCAAGTACCCACACTAGAAATTTGAGTAAACCTATAAGGAGATAAGTCGAAATTATGAGAAAAATAAAAACAATTTTCTTTCTTTGCCTAGAAAAATCATATCTCTTATTTATTACTTTAACTATTATTTTGTTATTTTCCTTAGGAGGCCCATTTTAGACATCAAATTTCCCCTAATGAGCCTCATTTAGAACTCTTTTTTGAGCCATGGAAGTAAGGGATTTCTAACCTCCCTAAACCTCTAAAATCTCTTTTGCAATTTTTCTCTAATCCCCCTTCAATACTCCCTGAAACCAACATATCCCACCCTTTATAGGTCTAAGATTGTATTTTAAAAGACCAATTGGATTTGAAAACTCAAGGGAAACTCCTTTCTTCGTAATCCCCCTATATGAATTTCTTGAGACATGGATAGAGATATTAACCCTAGCCCCATGCTATGAATTAGAAGATTCACCCAATGGGATGGAAGAGTATTCAGAATATCTAGATAATCTATTCAATATATCCCCCTTTTCTTATACATTTGTTGAATCTAGTTTTGCATTGGCCCATGATCCAAACATCATATAATTTACCAAATATGAAGAGAAAAGGGAGGGATTTCGATAATTGATTCCTTACCTCTATCCACCACATTTATCCCTTGGATTGAGATTGTATTCATTCTCGAACTCAAAGGCTATAAGTCGATGGTATCCTCATATGACTTGGTGACAATAGGCAACCTCAAGGTCCCAACAACCATTGTCTTCATAACCCACTCTTTTTTCCTAAATGGGAGTTGGAAATCCATTATCAAATGCCCATAGGTATGGAACTGACTACCACATCAAAAAGACACCCTAGAATATTCAAAGATTTTTTCAACTACTCTATCCCAATAGTCAATCTTAAGGATTATACCAATCCACACTAACTAGAATTTGAGTAATGGCAAGTGATCCTATCTCCTTACATGACATATCAACTTCATAGAAGACCTTGATAGCATTCACGATTGCCTTGAGAGCCTTTAGTGACCATAATTCTATAAGTAAGAATGGAAACTTAACCCATAATATAGGTGTTATATCCACTTTTTCTGACCGAGCATCAAAGAAGTTTGTGCCAAATCCACATTCCCCAACGAGTTACGACAATTTCAATAAAAAATTGAATAACTTTACAAAGCTTGTTTCTAGAATTTACTTCAACAAAAAAACTTATTTTACACACACTAACATACATAGCGTACATTAGCCATGATACACCTCTATTTATTATTATTAGTCCCTCCCAAGTAGGGGCCATAATAATTGGTCGATTTTGATCTCATATTAATTTTGTTAACTCTGTAATTTTTGTCCAAAGTTTTGGAAAAATATGTATTAAATCCAATTTTATAAAAACTAAAAATATTTTTGAATTTATATATATTTATATTTTTATTGGCTAAAATGTTTTGATGGGACTTAATTACCCTTCGTGGAAGATCAAATATTTCTCGTATTGGTTAGAGTTTAAAATGATGTAATACAAAATAAAATATAATTTTTCTCCTACCTATGGTTTGTAAGCTTATAAGTGGTAGATATTTTGAAATGAATCTGATGCTCAATACAGTCAATGCTCTACTCACATCAACATGGAAACTTTCCCTTCTTGCCACTACCTCATCAGCTCCTAATCACCTCACCACCTCCTAACTGCCTCACCATTGTTATAACACAAATTGCCACACTGCATTTGCATTTGTGACATGGCCTATTCCTTTGCCTAGCTTGCAGACCTAAATCCCACTCTCCTTCATTAGATTCATCCAAAAAACAACACTTTTTTTGTCATACGCTATTCACCCATGTGTAAATTGTGTATATACGCTATTTTCCAATGTACAAACCACATATACCCTTAATTTTTTGAAAAAATAAAAATATTCCACATTTTTGGGCGGGGTTTTTGGTTTGGCCTGTACACAATGGAATATAACCATCTCAACCTCTTTAGGATGGTATATAAGCACCTATGGGGTTATGGATGAGGGGAGAAAACCTTGGTGCAAGATTATGCTGACGAATTGCAGGCTCCCCTATTCCCTGAACCTTTGAGTAGCATCACCTGATCTGGAAACCTGTTTTCCAACATTCCTTCCTCTCTCATATATGATCGTATGGTGTGTTCCTATCCCTTCCGGGTCATTCGAGGAAGAACCACTTTGCTGAGTTGATGCTTGAAGGGTCCAGTGAAGTAGCCCAGGTGGTTGGCTTCAAGGCAGTGTCGATGATTAGAGTTAGGTTGTAACTACCTACTTATACTATTTCAATAAAAGAGTTCTCTTTCCCTCCATATATGTGTAATTTTGTTCAATCTATTTATATATCTTAACTTGCTTTACATATTTGAATTTGCACATTACATGTATAACTTGATTTCATAACTACCTCATTGTAGTATGTACTTGATCTCCTTTTGCAGGTTGTTGCCAGAAGAGATCAGGACCAAGTCAAAGGTCAAGAGCGAGGAACGACATCGAATGTTTGGATACAAGGTGTGAGGTCTTCTATTCTCTCTTCAAAGTAGTTATTTTATTTTAATTTTGTGTGTGGGAGGGTAGGTTTTGTCTTTTAAGTACAATTAGGCTCTGTTGTGACATAGACCCAAGGTCACAGGGTAAAAATCCCCTAACAACTGCCTATCATTACATCACATTGAAGATGCTAAAATAAATGCTCCTTGAATCTGCTCAATAGTGATCCAGTTTTGGTCATCGTCCTTGGTAGCCTAGGGGCCTCCAACTTGGTCTTCAAGGAGAAGAGTGATGGTTCCCGAGAGCCCTCTTAGAGCAACAATTCTTCACAAAATCCAAAATGCACTAGAGCTTAGGGTTTGAATTCCAAATCTTGAAACAATTCAAGAGTTTAAAAATGATTAAGATAAGAAGATGAGGAAATGAGCCATGGAGAGATTAAGAGTTTGAGTCAAGGAAAACTTAAAAACATACATAAAACTACTTGTAGGTGTCATAGTCCAGAGCCCTCTCATAGCTGCGAGAATATATCGACGACAAATATGAAGGGAAATAAAATAATGTACCTACATACATAAGAGAAAATAGAGAAATGAAATAGATGTCGTCCAATGCATAATGATTATGATCATGATGATGTTCCTGTAACAAAAAAACCTATTAATACACATTGATTAATCTTATTGCATAGAGAAGTTTTGGATAAATCCGAACGAAAACAAGTCTGCATGCAAGGGACAAATTGTATTTCTTTACTTATTGTGATAAAAAAACACTGACATCTTTGATCACCTTCTTTGTCTAATTCTTTGTATAATGGAATTTATGAAAAACCTAAACTTGGAGTCTTTGTAAAAATATATGTTGTAGATTCTACAAGGAGGAGAAATGAAACACATTCTCACATAATGAGAGATATATACAAACCATAGTGATGCTATATACAAATCGGAGTTATACACAAACCATAGTTATGTTATAATGCATTTTCTTGCTATTGTATACATCTCAATAATAATAAAAAAAATCTTATGACCCGTTTTAGACATATCCACCCAATTAAAACTCTCGCTAATCACTTCGATGAGAGAAGAGTACAAAATTTTTAAAAATGACAATGTGGTCAAGGAGGCACTTAACGCAAACTAAAATTAACAAAACGATTTCCTTAAGTATGCTAATCAATCTTTCACTACATAATGATTGTGGATGAACCCACAATATATAAGTATGCTAATATATGATCATTATGCGTATATCTATGTCTCTTTATGAATTGTGGCAAAAATTAAATGTATATTTTAATAATTAGTTTTTATTATCATTATTCTATAATTGTTATAATTATAAATATAAACTATAAACTATATAGTTTAAAAAAATGTTGTGTATCATGTGTATATCAACTTATTTCTTTTTTTATTGTATTTTTATTTTTAACTATAATTATTATTAGTCAGTTTCTCACTTAATTTTTTTAATATTTATGGGAAATATAGTGTCAGTTATAAAAAGTTAAATTGTAATTGAAGATTATACTTGTTTTTAAGTATGAGATAAAGTTAGATGTTATTAAAAAGTATATTATTTTACTAATTATTAAAAGTATTTTTGATAATGATTATAAGAGATATTGACTTTCTTTTAAATATTATTTAGGTAGAAACCACTTTTTGGTAATGAAGTAAAACCTAAAACTATCTTTTATTGGTTAAGAGTTCCTCTTTCTTGAACATATAAAAGTCTACCCACAAATCACCAATAAATTATTTCAAATGATGTATTTTTTCTTACATAATAATAATAAATTAACTTACATATATACCCTATACCCACTAGATCATTATAAATTTTAATATCTTAAAAAAATTAATTAATTTTAATTATTTTATATATATGTGTGAAAAAATTATGAATAATATCTTAATCTTTGAATTCATAAAATAAAAACATATATCATGATTCAAAATCAATGCAATAATTTTAAATTAAAAAAAAATTATTAACAAATTCTAACCATTTAAAATATCTACAAAATTAAACAACTTCGAAATTAAGACATTTTAATTATAAATTTCCATACATCAATCACATCTCATCTTTCGAAGAGAGGTCAATATCGAGATGCCATAGATTATAATTGAAAAAGTCAATAACTTAAAACAAAGTCAAACTTCACTTCATCAAAGACCCACATTTTAGACACAATAACACAACGTCACGTGCATTAGACGTTAATGTTAACGTAACGTCACGTGCATTAGACGTTAAAGTTACCGTTACGTTGCGTTAACGTCAAATTTAAAAACCCGTTCCATTTAGTATTATTATAATAATAATGTGCGAACTTGTTGAGTATGTGTTGAAAAGGACCAAATAATGCGGTAACCCCGCGAGCCATCGAAGTTCCTTCCTTGGACAAGCCATCAACGATACTAATCCTCTCCTACACATGATGAAAGGATATTTAATTACAAGCAAGAATCTCATCTAACACCTATTGTAATATAAAAGTCTTCAAGAGTCTCATGTAACACCTGTTAGCACTAGAAGTCATTTCCTGATTGTGTTGGGGTAAGCTCAGTACCCATTAGAGTTTTATGTCACAGGTTGGTTTTAAAGAAGTCAAATGGGCACAGACTCGAGATGATATCGTTTTAACTCAGAAAATTGGACTGGTATGCACATGCAGGCAAGGGTGATTTTAAGAACCCCCCTAAATTTATATGTATAATAAATGGACGAATCCCCATGATACATAGGAAAAATTGAAGGCTATTTTATTAATAATATAAAATGTATATATAATGTTTTGGCGAATCTTTTAGTCAATTATATAATCTTATAAAATATTTGTGAATCTTTCATTGAATTATAAAATTTTGTAAAATATTGGTGAATATTTCACTAAATTATAAAACCTTGTAAAGTCTTAGGGGATCCTCCAACAACCTCACCTAAAGCCTAAATTTCCTAACCTGATTGACAGACCTTGCCTTGCATTGACATACCTTTCCTTGAAATGACATGCCTTGCCTTGACATGTCATGTCTTGCCTTGCCTTGACAAGCCATGCCTTGCCTTGACATGTCTTGCCTTGCACTTCAATACTAAACCTTGCAAATCAGCGAGTACCATGTTCTCTACGCAAGAGCTATTGGAAGTTTGATGTATGCTATGGTCTATACTAAACCATACATTGCCCATGTAGTGGGAGTTTTGAGTAGGCATATGTAAAAACTAGAGAAGGAACATTGGACAACTATAAAGAGGGTCTTCAAATATCTGCAGGGCACTTCCGTTATGCAATATGCTATCAAGGAAGACCTGGACCTCATAGAGAGGTTGATATACAGGGCTTTGCTAATGCAGAATGGGTTGGAGATCTAGACCATAGAAATCTACAAGTGGTTATGTTTTTAACATATTTGGTGGAGCAATCAATTGGATGAGTAAGAGGTAAGGTGTAGTTGCATTGTCAACTACAGAAACCGAGTACATGGAAGCCACTCATGGAAGTAAGGAAGTTTTATGGTTGCAAAGATTGTGTTCGAGTATTGGTTTTGTTCAGAAAGGACTAACAATAGGTTGTGACAGCTCAAGTGCAATTTTTCTTACAAAGAACCCTGCTTATCATTCCAAAATAAAGCATATTGATGTGCAATGCCATTTTGTTAGAGACATGGTTGAATAGGACAAAGTATTGTTGGAAAAGGTTGACACCCTGAAGAACATTGTAGATTCATTGAAAAACACTGTTAATATTGAAAATTTATCTTAGTGTAGAGAATCAATGGGCAATGTTGCCCCTGGCAGCTAATTATATAAGCCTTCCCCTTGCCCCCATTTTTGCATAGAATACAAAGAATGGGAGGATGTGGGACATGTGGTGTACTCTTTGTAGGTAGACTCAATCTCATCCCAAAGCGTAGGTGGTCCGTTTTGGTCTATATTGTGCTTTTTTGGCCAGTATTTTTTCAGTCCGTTGTAAACTAATGATAGTTAAGGAATCAGAGTTGTAATCAAATCCAGGTTAACAGAATAGGGTTTTGGATGCTATGGAATACATAAATATTGTATTATAAACAATGAAGTTAAACAATGAGAGAGAGAGAGAGAGAGAGAGAGAGAGAGAGAGAGAGAGAGGAGTGTCTGTTAGTTAGGCTGGTTTTCCCAATTAATTGTTTCCAGAGTAAATATTTGTGTATTGAATCTGTGTCATTGTTATTTCATGTGTTTTAGATTCTGTTAGCATTGCTTTTCTTGCATAGTTTTATCAAACTCTTCAATCCCTTCATGCAAACAAACTTGTTGGTATATAGCAAACAAAGGCTAGTTGTTAGTTAAAAGTTTTACCCATTGCTCCTAAGTGATTCTCCTTCAACAATGGAGTATAACAAAAGATCCATTCAATCCTTCTTATGCCATGTGTAGCTTTGATTGCTGCTATTTAGAGGGATGGGGTGTCGAATTAGATAGAGGCATCCAGTTGTGTAGGGAATCTACACACAACATGCATGTTTCATATTTAAAAAGGCGCAACTCCCAATGCATGGAGGAAATTTGCATGAAGATTTTTCTATTCCTGGAAGGCACAGTTCTCATTGGAGTTAAGCTACATTGCATGTGGAGGTTGTTCTATCTTTAGGAGGGCACAAAACCCCAGATTAGATAGGTGCATCAATGAGAGATATTCTCGCATGCTTGCATGTATTTTCCTCTTTTGGAGTTGGGCACACTTCACTAGGTATGCAAACTCATGCATGAGGATGCATTAGGGTTAGTGTTTTAACTTCTGCAAGGAGGCGTATCACATGGGTGGTAAGGTTTTATTGTAACCTCTCTTTTCTTGGTTTATAAGAGAAAGTGAGGGTGGTTCACTGATACACATAATTTAAGAGTTAGATAATCCAAGCTTTGAGAATATTGCTCTTGTAATTCTTCTTTTCTAGGAATAGAGTTGTGTGATTTAGGAACATAAATATGTTTGTTGTCATACTTTCCCGAGTGCTGAATTATGCAAATTTAGTATCTTTTTGTCTGTTGTTCTGATTTTATTTTAGTATGCAGTGTCTGTACTCTTGAAGATTCCATACAAAATCCAGATCTTAAGGATAGACAGATTCTTAGTTTTGAAAGGAGGTTGAGTAATTTCCAGGTTTCTAGTTGTAGAGTTTATTCTATGAGTGAAAATTTGTGTAGCTCGAATAGGATTAACAAAAGGCCTCCATATGCAATGGAAAATGAAAAGGAACTCATGTATATCTTTTAGGAATGCGGCTTTGTCAGATCCTTATGGAAAGGAATGCAGTTATGTTGGATCCTTATGCAACGAGTCAGGACATTTATCTTCATTTCTCCTCTCTATTGTTGTCTCTCCAACTAGGCTTAGCTCTTTTGACTTACTCATATTTGTGTTCCTCAACTGCTCGGCTCTTCTAGGTGATATACCTAGACTAGCAACCATCTCTTGCTCCAATCCATTCAATATAAATCTGTCTTTGAAGGTAGTAAATGTGATTGGGGCAGTATGGTCTTCCATAAGTTGTTGCATGTATTAGCAATTCAGATCATTGTTAAAAACCATGTTAAATTAAAATTGCATATTATGTGGCTCTATCAAATATGATGTCTCCCATTGCATGGCTTCATAGAAGGGAGCAAAGCCTCTTATTGTACTGAACATATCGTTTTCATCATTTTGTAATATAAGACATTTTTTCCCAGAGAGAGAGAGAGAGATGTAACCTCTAGAGGATGGGAAAATATGAACCTTGTGGGAAAAATTGGAAGATGAGAAAAAATATCCTCCAATTTTAAAGTTTCTTAAAACAAGTAAAGGGAGATATTACCAATAAAAACAAGACATTTGAAGTTTGAACTCGGAGATATCATTATCAGTCAAGGTCACAGAGTAAAAGAAAGCCATTTTGTAAATTCTTGTATGAACTCAAAGATATCATTATCAGTCAAGTTCACAGAGTAAAAGAAAGTCATTTTGTAGATTCCTATATAGTTTCATAATTAGAAATTAAATAAGAAGTCAACATCAAGCCACAACTGTTGCAATAAGATAAATCGTCAAAGAAAATCCCTCTCATTCGAATCAATTGTCTTTAAATGAAAACTAAAAGAAATAAAAACTCCATAGGAAAGAATATTAAGAACTTTTCATATGAAAGACCTCATACATCATGTTGTCAATGTACATACATAATTTTACTGATTTTTCCATAACAGTGGACCTATAGACATTAAAAACTCAGCCCTTAGGGGCTTCAACACATGGTATCTTGATCAAGGAAGAGTTCCATTAAGGATTTTAAATCACCATAAATATTAGATCTCCCTAAAGGCCAAGACACGACTCAAGAAATTATTATAATCATGGCATATTGTATATACTAATAAGCATGATACTCCTTCATTGGGAGATTCTTTAGTTGTATTGGGAAGACAAGCATTGGTGCTGAGCGGGGAGAGAGACAGAGATGGAGATCCTGTTATCACTCCGTAATTTCTCACGCTGAAGGAGAAATGGACAGAGGTAACTCTTTTACCATGTTTACATATTATAACTCTTTTACATGCCACATTACAACCTTTTGGTTTGACCAAAACTGAAAAAATTCAAAATTTTGCAAATACACGGATGGGTCGCGCCAGCAAACAGATGGTTCACACCAGTTCAGGGTTGTTTTTGACCAATTTGTAAGAGTCCATTTTGAATTCTGGAGACTAGGTCAAGTAGCCCCACGTGTCTACTTTCCAACAAGCCATCAAACTCGAGAAAATACCCATGGGAAGGCCTCCAAACACTGAATTTTCCAACCTTACTCAGAAGGGTCACGCCATGGGTCGCACTGCACAGAAGGGTCTCACTGCTCAGAAGGGTCACACTGAAGGGTCACACTGCTCCCAAATGCAAAAAAAAACCCTCTTTTTTTTATAGATTTTTCTCCTTTTAAGTTTGCAGGATGGTTGCAAGGAGCTCTTGAGATATCTAAGAGTGCAAATGATTTAAAAAGTAACCCATCTTACCCTATTATACTTGG
>JZKD02S1707167.1:41043-53994 GCA_000966675.3 Picea glauca
TAATTCAACTAAAAAACATGAAGAAACATTGGTTGTATTAGGAATGCAGGTTTGTAGATACTCCTTTTTTCGGGGGCTATACCGCTTCCAAGAGGGAAAGAGTTGAGGCTGGTTTGCCTTCATTAAATAAGACAGTCAGAAAAATTAAAGGGATCTTTAAATCCTATTAGCCTCAATATTTACAACAAATACTAACTTGTTAATCTTCCCGTGTCTTAGGATGATCCCAGCATAAGAAATTGTTGGACGGATTCTAATTCTATCTCTATGCAAGCTTGACCAGAATGTCATTTGAAGCTGCTTGTTACTTAGAATAAGCTCCTTAAGACTTCTTAGAGTTCTCAGTGAAGGGGGAATGCTTCCTAAAAAATGCATCAAATGCATTGTTTTTAACAGTCAACTCTTGCATTCCTTCACCCCATGTATGAGGCAATGCCACACTGAGAATATGATTGATGATTTTAGGGATGATGTAGATACTCTTGAGATCAGAACCAAAGTGGACACACTAGCTCTCCTTGCTTATGCAGGGAGGGTGAACCTAGTATGTGACTGTCTTTTGGCATCATGATGTATCATTCTTGATCTGCATTTTTATTGTTTAGTAGTGAAATATCAAATGCATTTTTCCCAAAATAATGGATAGAAGGCTAGGGAGTGTAGCCATACCTAATTGACTTCCCCTTAAGATTGACCTTTTCTGAATGGATAGCAAGCTCTCCAAGTATTTGTATGCACCAAAACAAGCATAGACTAAGGCAATTGAACAATGCATAACAAAAAATATTAGTTCTAGAAAATTTTGAAGGACAGAAGCTTATTTTGGGACTATGCTAACAAAGAACAGTCTATATAAAAGGAAAGATTACTGTCTAATCTGAAAGATAGTGTGACATACAGTGAATGGAACTACCCTACACCTCCACTTGGAAACTGGCTGACTCAGGTTTGTGACTGTATCCATGTAACCATTCAGCGAATGCATGACAAGAAAGAATGCTAATTGACCTAGAGTCTGCAAGAAAAGAGCACCAACTTGCTCAAGGTACACATTACTTTGAAACTCTTGATTAGCTTCCCAGTTTATTAGATGACTATATTATAAACACATTTGAATGGCCTGTGTAATTACAATGCTAAATTGCACTTACAAATGCATAGTTATAATCAAAATTTGATGGTAAAGAGCCACGAGATCGATAACCCAAAAAATGACACACACTGTCCAATTTCTTAGCTGTGTAAGTCCCAACCTCCTGCAAAACAGAACACTCATTAAGGTCAGGATAATTTTTCTGGACTATCTCAAGCAACAGTTCTAATAACTATGCTTGAAGTGGAAAACTTTATCCTATGATTAATCTTTGAAGTTTTAATAAGGCATACCTTGCATACAGTATCAAAGACAACATATGTTTCTACAAATTCATTCTTTAAATAGCCTTCAAGTGTGACAGGAACACCAACAACCTAGAAAGTGGATAAGTAACATAATTTAATGATAGGAATCGAATAAATTAGGACATACACAGTACAAAAAATCATTCAGTTATAGAATACTCCCTTACAGTTGTTTGACATTTTCTAGACTTAAAGTACTCAACCAGTCGAGTTGCGCCTGTGTTTGTACTGGAACATAATCATAATGGATCTACATGAAAATATGCCTCACTAACCGATTAATATACTGTTGCTTCTAGTAAAATGATAAGAACTCTATGCTCCTTTCATTGTTTTACATAAACCAACATTTGATGTAGTTTCCAACTTCAACAGAGAAAAAAGGCAGAGTATAATGATCTTTATTTTTGGAAGAACAAATAATATTTCATTACTAAATAATTTTATTTCATTACTAACAAATAAAAATGACAAAAATAATATAACGTCATAGAGCCAAAGAGCAATCACAAAGATCTCGTGCGGAGAGCTAGCATATCCACTGTGGCTCTAATCTTAATAAGAATACAATGATTTTTATAAACATTTACATATACTTACAATAACTCATTCACTCTGAATCTAACCCACAGAAAATGTTAGCTCATAAAGGACAACTGAAATTCACAATATCAAATTCAAGGAGTGTTACAATTATTTTGGGTATATTTGAACCTTTATGAGGATGATGTACATAGATAATGAGAAACATGTTCCTCATATTCTTTCAGATTACCTTGGGGATTCTGAAGAAAACGTTCAATATAAAAATACTGTAAGGGCAGCCCATGGGCTTCTCATGTGAGGCCAAGATTAGCCATTATTCGTCCTACCAAAGGACCCATCTTGAACCCATGGCCAGAGAATCCAAAGGAAATTAAAATAGGGAACTTGGCTACTATTGACATCTCAATATTCGTCAATGGCAAGAAATCAATCATCATAGGGAGACATTGAATACATGCAAGCCTCGACAACAACAGGCCTCTCTGACATAACATTTCCTCTGAAAATTTCAGCCAACCAAGGGCATACCTTCTGCATCAATGCATCCAGGCCAGGCAACAAGGCCCTCTTGTTTGGGTCACATGGGAAACCTCCATGCATTGAGACCTTGAGAAATCTGGGGTATTCTAAAGAGGGTGTCGCATAGAAGTAAGGATCGTTGTAGCAGGAAAAGGTGGGGAATCCATTCTGAGGAAAAAATCTCTATAAACCCTCTTGGATTTTCCAACATGCAATGTTGGTATGAAGAGGCTGAATGGGTAATGCAATCCCTGAGATTTCATGAGAAAGTTTTTGATCCCATGCACCGAAATCGTTTCCATTATCAGAAAACGGGGCAAAAAATGTCTAAATCGTTTCCATTACCAGAAAATGGGGGCGAAAAACCTCTGAATCATTGTCATTACCAGAAAATTGAGGCGAATGGGATAATCCAATTCGAATTGTAAGGGCCGAAAATGGATTTCCATGCTCTTCCCTCACAAATATATGTGGGCTAAGGGTTATATATATATATTTTTGAAAATAAATTTGGGGCTATATATAGGTAAACCTAAAAAACCTCTTTATGTAAACAATTCGCCCAACCAAAATTCCAAACCTCTTAATTTTGCCCATCGACGAAATTTTGCCCCTAAAATCACCTATGCATGCAGGTGAGGTCTTAATTAACTTCACTTAGTAAGTTGCAGTAAGGGCGAATAGAGGGAAGACTTTGGTGATGAGAGTGTAGAGGTTTTTCGTAGAGGAAAAGCAGCCTTCCAACAACCTAAGGAGGAAAAGCTTCAAATACAAGATCCTCTTGGATTCAAAACTTCAGGAAACTGAAGAACGTAAATAACAACACTGCAATCAAACATACATTACAATACAGTGAAAACAATCCATGTGAATCCTTCAATCATGGACACTTCAGTATGAGAGGCAAATATGATGAAAAATAAGTTGACTTTCATTAAACAAGAAGACTCAGATCAAAATACATAACCAGAGAACCAGAGTTCTTCATCAAAAGTTTTACAATACGAGAGGGTAGCTCAACCATCGACCCTTACAAAATGTCAAAATGACTCCTATATAATCAAAAAATATTCGCCACTACTAGTAGAGGAGTGCTTGAGGTTCTCATCCAATGCCATACGTGTCTTCTCGGTCATACTGCGCATGTAGTCTCCTCTACGCATGCCTTCCCTTGTCAGAGGCAAGCTCTGCTCTGCCAGTCCTTTCTGGCTTTCCATTTATGGGGTGAGACAGTGGATCGACCGCCACTCCTTTTTCATTTCCGGCTTCTTCTCAGGATCGCAACAAGGCTAAATGTCCAGGGGTTGTTGTGTGTTGCTGGCGGCTCTACACTGCAGGTCCTATGAAACCCGTCACCTTTCTCTTTTGCGCTTCTGAAATCTTGAGCCTTAGGCGCCACCTCCTTCTTCATCACCCCTTCATGCTTGTGACCTCGGGCTGTGACCCGGGGCTCCACCTCTGAGCGCTTTGGAACTTCGTGCTTCAGCCACTTCGACACTTCGGGATTTACACATCTCTCATTTCAAATTTCTCGAAGTGACTTTCTCTACAGCTCGGATCTAGCGCCACATGTCCCTCTGGATTAGATGACTCTTGCTCACTTCAGGTTTCGGAGCTTCGGACCTTTGACGAACAACTTTAAAAATATTCCGAACTCCCAATTCCCGCGATAATTTTCCACTGTCGATCCCTCCCTATGAGATCTACGATCCAGATTTAATATTTTCTCGACCTTGGGACTTCAGATCTTTTGCTATAGCGCTATACTTCGTGCAGTTTTGGATTCTGAACACCCGCGAACCGCCGATCTGAACTTCACATGGAATCCCAGCCGTTGGAAACTGAACTCGCCTGTTTGCTTGATTCAAGTCTGGAATGGGTCACTCTGAAAGGTGTGCTTTGAAATCGACACTGATACCCGTGCAAGAAAAGGATTGGGTTGCCCGATGACCCATAGACAACTTTATGTGATAACATTTGGCTCCACAGGGGATGACATGCTCCTTGGGAGCTTCCAAGAACACGCATTTCCAGTGCCTTAGCTGTTGGGCTATGGAGTCTAGCTCAAAAAACATCCTTCTGAGAAATAAAACCCGACAAGCACACTATCCTAAAAACGAAAGAAAAACACATGAGCTCCAAAGGAGCTTATTTATGTACATCCCTAGACTAACTGATATTTTACACAGTGCTCGATGAAAGCGAATTTCCACCAGAGCCAGTCAAGCAACTTCCTAACTGGAAATCCACTGACTCTGTCAGTGATTGATAACAGATGATGCAACCGTGGCAACAAAACTATTACATCTTTCAGCCCTCCTCCAAGTGTTTAAATCAAGATAAAGCTGGGAGGCTTCAATAAAGGGAGGAAATGCAACTCCATGTACTCCCTTACAGGTTCGTGGAATAACTGAGGAAACCCAGAAAATGGGTAACAGAAAGCCTTCTCTGCTTCACAACTACTCACATATGGTTGGACGTCTCTGGTAAGCACAGGTGAGTGAAGGGATGATGTAGGCTACTGATCCACTTCTCCTTTGTCTTCTCTGATAACATATGCTAGCTGATGGCAAGAAATCTCCTCATGTATATCAATGGATGGCTCCTCCTCTTTATCATGATGCTTAGTGTCTTCATAGTGATCAAATGTAGGATAAGCTTGTTGCTCATCATCACTAGAATATTCATAAAAAATGGGTTACCCTTCATATCTATGATCAATCTCTAAAACAATAATTCCATCAAGAATATAATTGTTAAGAATATCCATTTCAGGGACAACAATAACTGCTACTTCTGGTTGTTCATACACATGATTTTTCTCTTCAATCCTAGGTGAAATATATCATGGGAAACCTCTTGAAGGAAAAGAGAAGAATCCTCCTCCACAAACATCTCTTCTTCTAAATCTGAGACAACAGGTGTATAAGAGGCATAATATGATACATCCATTGCTATGTAATTATCATTGCTATTATCAATCATACATGGAAGGCCTTCTTCATCATAAGCAAGTCTGGTCAAAACATTTGTCTCGTGAACATAAATATCCTTTGTGCTTTCTCTTTCACTCAGACCTTCACCAGACTCATACACGAGGAAGACTCTATCATTTTCTTGATGTGGGATGCAACCTTCTTACAACAGTCATCCAATATAAGATGAGACATGTAAATCTCTTTGTAATATAAATTAAAAGCATCGTGAAAATCCTTCAAAGAATGGATACTAGCAGCAGGGAGAGATTGGCACCATTCACGAGGATCTTCCTCCAAAGAAAATCTGAACATCTTGATCAAGACATCCTCGTGAACAAAATTGTGCTCAAGCATGCATATATGAAAATTAAACAAGTGTTCACCATGATGATCATGCTTGCTTCCTTTGAATCTCGAAAGATAATCACCCCATTCATTTATTGCAGGGACAACATTTGGAAAACCAGGAACATAGGAGAAATTAAAAGGAGCAAACCTCTGAGCCAATATCTTTTCCATTTCAGACTAGTGGAGTCACTGATCGATTCTTTAAACATGGAGTCACCGATCGATTCTTTAAACATGGAGTCATCAGGTGAATGATATGCAGCCTGAATGCATCTGGCCTTTGTTCACCATCAAAGACCAGATATGATTGTGGTTGTTCTCCCAGGGAACTTTCCAAGCTGAGAAAGCAGCTGCTAAAAGCCTTCTCGAGAAAGATTGTCTGGGTCAACTTTAGGTGTGCTAGAGGTAGCCACAACTGAAATAGTGGAGTGGAAACAGTGGAGTCGCCAGGTGCAAGCTACAATCTTCAATGGTTCTGATATCTGATGCACCCTCAGAATCATAAGCTCTTTGTCGTTCTATCCCAGGGAAATGTCTTCAATTCGTTCCCCAACAATGGCGCCAGAAATGTTAGCACTAGAAGTCACCTCCCGATTGCATTGGGGGTAAGCTCAGTACCCATCATATTTTTATGTCACAGGTTGGTTTTAAAGAGGTCAAATGGGCGCAGACTCAAGATGATATCATTTTAACTCAGAAAACTAGACTAGTATGCACATGCAGGTGAGGTCTTAATCAACTTCAGTCAGTAAGTTGGAGTAAGGGTGAATAGAGGGAAGACTTTGGTGAGGAGAGTGTAGAGGTTTGCCGTAGACATCAGTTATTCCAACAACCTAAGGAGGAAAAGCTTCAAATACAAGATCCTCTTGGATTCAAAACTTCAGGAAACTGAAGAACGTAAATAACAACACTGCAATCAAACATACATTACAATACAGTCAAAACAATCCATGTGAATCCTTCAATCATGGAAACTTCAGCATCAGAGGCAAATAGGATGAAAAAGAAGCTGAATTTCATTAAACAAGAAGTCTTAGATCAAAATACATAACCAGAGAACCAGAGTTCTTCATAAAAAATTTTACAATACAAGAGCGCAGCTCAACCATCAACCCTTACAAAATGTCAAAATGACTCCTATATACTCAAAAAATATTCGTCACTACCAACAGAGGTGTGCTCGAGCTTCTCGTCCAATGTCATACATGTCTTCTCGGTCATACTGCACATGCCTTCCGCTGTCAGAGGCAAGCTCTGCTCTGCCAGTCCTTTATAGCTTTCCATTTATGGGGTGAGACAATGGATCAACCGCCACTCCTTTTTCATTTACGACTTCTTCTCGGGATCACAACGAGGCTAAATGCCCAAGGGTTGTTGTGTGCTGCTGGCAGCTCTACACTGCAAGTCTTATGAAACCCACGACCTTCCTCTTTTTCGCTTATGAAAACTCGAGCCTCAGGTGCCAACTCCTTCTTCATCACCTCTTCATGCTTGTGACCTCGGGCTATGACCCGGGGCTCCACCTCTGAGCGCTTTGGAACTTCGGGCTTCGACCACTTCAGGCTTTATGCATCTCTCATTTCAAATTCCCCGAAGTGACTTTCTCTACAGCTCAGATCTGGCGCCACGCGTCCCTTTGGATCGGATGACTCCTGCTCACTTCGGGTTTCGGGGCTTCGGATCTTTGACGAACAACTTTAACAATATTCCAAACTCCCGATTCCTGTGATAATTTTCCACCGTCGATCCCTCTCGATGAGATCTACGGTCCATATTTAACCTTTTCTTGACCTTGGGACTTCATACCTTTTTCGATGGTGCTATACTTCGTGCACTTTCGGATTTTGAACACCCACAAACCGCCGATCTGAACTTCACATGGAATCCCAACCGTTGGAAGATGAACTCACTTGTTTTCTTTATTCGAGTCTAGAATGGGTCGCTCTGAAAGGTGTGTTTTGAAATCAAGACTGATACCCACGCAAGAAAATGATTGGGTCGCCCTTCAGCCCATAGAAAAATTTATGTGATAACAACACCTATTGTAATATAAAATTTCTCATGGTGCATTCTTTTTTCACCTAGTTGATGACTAGTAGGGAATCTTCGAATATTTGGATTCTATTCACACCTTTTCCTGTGGTTAATAAGAGAGAAATCTTACAACCATTAACTTAGTGTTATGTATTTTTTTTCTCAAAGGGATTTTACTGAATACACAACAAAATCTCCCTAGGATTAGCCTAGTAATCCTCGACAAAAAAGGGGGCTAGACTTCTTATGGTTTTTCTAGAAACAAGCAATAAGATCATTACATAAGGAAATTGAAGAATGTCATACCTTTTCCTGAAGGTTGTCCTTTGTGTATCCTGGCTGCTACAGTCTTGAATTTCCAACTCCAACTTCTACAACTTGCTTCCTGCACACCAAAGATAAAACAATATCATTCTACTTCTCTTCCTAGTGTTAGAATCCTAGATCTAGCATGGATCTAAACTGACCTATAGCAAAACAAACTAGATCTGAACATTTATGCATAAAATACAAACATTCATGAGGGAAAACCAATGGTCTATTAATAATATAAGATAAATTACATCAAGAAATGACCTCAAATGTTGATGCAAGCTCCTTTAAACTACTTGCTCCTTGCTTCTCCTTGCAGCTTCTTGGCCAGGCTAGGCTCACTAACTTCTAGCTGTGATGATGGATACCTCTGTAGATGGAAAAAATAACAATACTCTGAATTCATCCTCCTCTTGACCAAGGCTTGCCTTTGTTATATAGCTCTTGGAGGAGGCTTGGGAGAGGCTTCTAGATCTTTTAGAGGCCACTAGAGACTTGAATGACATGAGTTCCTAGGCCTTTGACATGAATATCCAACTCATCCCTTGCCTATCACCTTGTAACTCCTCGATTCTAGAAATTTAGCAGTGCCTCGCATGTTGAGCCACTAGTGACAAGCGAGGCCTCACTTGTTGTTTACTAGGTGTCTAGCGAGGACCTCCAAAAATGGGCTAAACCTTAGGAGAAAAATGTATTCTGGCTTCTTTCTTCTTGTGGATTCCTCTCTGGCCTATGGGGTGAAAATTAAGGCTATAACACTTAGCAAAATTATTGGTTCTAGCTCCCAATCCAACTTTGAATTTGGAATAATGTTCATCTCCAAAGAATAATGTTTCCTCAGCTCCACAGATTCTTAGTTCACCCTGTACTATCCCATAGGCCTAGACACATATCTTGTTAATATGCTCTTGCATAATCTACCTTCTATTGATGACCTTGAGCTTAGGCATAACTGTATGTTATAACTTTGGATGACACATTGGATTGGTGAGATGAGTTTGTCCGCAAACAAGCTAAGATTCCTTACTTTCTAGATACCCCCAGAAATAATTATTGACAGATCTCTAATTGCTCTTGAATTTGGATTATCATACCAATTTCTTAGAGCTTCTTCTATGGAAAAACTTGAACAAATATTCCTCAAGCCTGATAAAGACTCCACCTCTTTCTAGACCTAGATAGTGAATGGACATGCCAATGCCAAATGAAAAATGGTCTCCTCATAATTCTTACACAAAGAGCATCTCCCAGGGCCAGACTTATTCCTTTGTTGTAAAGTATTCCATGTTAGAGCCATTTTGTTAAGAAACAATGAGATAAAGATTCTAGATTTTGAAGAAAATTTTAATATCCAAACCTCCTTCCATCACTATTTGGATGGAACCTCTTCAACTCTAGAGAAAATAATTTTATATCCTTCTTTAGGATTGTAGTCCCCTGAGACATTTAATGGCCATATCAAGTAGTCCTCTTCAACTCTTAATCTAACATGGCTCTCCTTTAGATTCCTCACAAATTATCCCAATAGATAGAATATTCCTCATAAAACCCTAATGCCTCACATGTTGTCCATTCTTGGCTCTAAATGAAAGTCAATACTGGATTATAAATTTGATAGAAGTAGACAATTTCCCTCTCCCTCAATGAATGAATCATGTGAATAAGTAATCTGTAGTCACCATGACACCTAGCCCATGGATCCTCCTCAAATATAGCTCTATGACCCAACCCCATTTTCCAAACTAATCAATTACCTATTAAGGGAAAAGTAATGACAATAGCCTTCCACATTAATGCGACATCATGAAGATTTTTAATTGACCTTCTAATCCATTCCTCTATAGTCTTAGGAATAATGTATTTATGAGGCACCAACTTGCACCATAAGCTCTTCCCTTGAACTAGTCTCCGGACACATTTTGCAGCCAGGTCCTTAGAGAAAATGAAGATATTTTTAAGGCCCCATCCTTCTAGAGCCTTTGGGATTGATAGTTTCTTCCAATTGACCAAAGGGATCTCTTTCTTTTCCCTACACCATGACCATACAAAACAAAAACTTATCCTCTTGATTGCATCCAGGATACCCTTAGGAACCTAGGACAGAGACATCTAGTAGACAATAATAGCTTCAATTATAGATTTTAGTAATACCAATTTGCATCCTCTAGATAACCATCTATGACACCACAACTAAATTCTCCTTTCCACTTTTGATATCAACCACCTCTAGTCCCTTTTCACATAGTCATTTGGTTTTAGAATAAATACCAAGTACTTCAAACCTTCATCCAAATTTAAGGATTATATGGAAATAGACTAAAGAAAAATGTTTTTTTTCATCCGGGATCCATTGATAAAGTACAGTAGATTTACCAACATTTACCAACATACCTATTGAATACAATAGAGATCCACGATCTCTTTTTGCTTCAACACATCCCTTCTTGTCCAATCACAAAATATGTGGATTTCATCCATAAACAATAAGTGTGAATATAGAAACCCTCTCCAATTTTTATATCTTTAAAGTAATCATTCCTCTTAGACTCCAATATAGCCCTATTTAGGCCTTCAAATATGATTATGAACAATAAAGGATAAAGAGGGAAATCTTGTTGGCCTAAATAATGGAGATGCAAAACCATTGATCAACATTGAAAATACATAGGAGACAAGCAACTCATGACCCAATTAACAAATGGAACAAAAAATTCTAGGTGAAGAAGCATCAATGGGATATATAACCAATTAACCCTATCATATGCCTTTGAGAGGTCAACCTTTAAGACTATGGCTCTAAGAGTTTTTGTTTTTATGGAATGAAGGCCTTCTTTTGCCACTCTAATGGCGTCATGTATTTGACTGCCCTTTAGAAACCCAAATTGTTCACTAGAAATAGATTTTGATAGCAATGTCTTTACCCCCCTATATATGATTTTGGAAACAATCTTGTAAACACAATTGAAAAGAGAGATCGTCCTATATTCCTCTATAGGAATTGGATTATTTGATTTCTGATGAGGGAAACAAAATTTCAATTAAAGGAAACCAACATTCTTTCGAACAATCTTGATTCCTTAATAAATTTCAATAGCTCCTCTTCCGACAAATCATAAATCCTTGGGAAAAATTCATTTGTCCAACCATTAGTTTGGGACTTTTTCCTTTTAGAATCTATTAAAGATGCACTGCAACTCCTCCATCAAAGAGTGGTTTTCCTCTTCCTCTATAATCTTGGGAAATAGAGAGGTGTTATAGCCTTAATTTCCATCCTACAGGTCCATAAGGGAATCCAATAGAAGATGAAAATAAAAGAACATTTCTTTCTCAGTATTTGGTACTTTTTTTATGGTTGTCGCGGGACCTATAAGAGACATCATGCGAAGATCATCGTTGGTTGTTTATAGTGCAACAAGAAATGATCCTTGTAAACTTATAGATTCGTGGAGTTATGAAAAGATAAGCGAGGGATAGGTTGTATATTTGTGGCATGAGCCTAGGAACTCACATCATTCAAGTCTCTATTGGGTTCTAGAAGACCTAGAAGCTCTCCCAATCCTCTTCGAAGAATCTATATAAAGAAGACAAGTCTTCAGAAAGAGGAGGAAGAATCATTTGCATAGTTATGTTGTCCAATTATAGAGGTGTTTCTCCTATTCAAAACAACCATAATTATACTACCTAGTTTGATCAAGAAGTTGAGGAGAAGCAACTCTATAATTGGACAACATAACTTTGCAGATGATTCTTCCTCCTCTTTTCCAAGACTTGTCTTCTTTATATAGATCCTTGAAAGAGGCTTGGGAGAGATTTTAGACATTCTATAACCCAATAGAGACTCGAATGATGCGAGTTCTTAGGTTCATGACACAAGGATACAAATCATCCCTCACATATCTCTTCATAAGTCCATGAATCTAGAAGTGTACAGGGATCCCTGCCTTTTGCACTATAAAATACCAACAACTATCGTCGTGTGATGTCTACTATAGGTCCCACAACAACCCTAAAAAGGGTTCCAAATCCTGAGCAAGAAATGTGCTTCGACTTTCATCTTCTGCTGGATTCCCTTCTGGCCCTGTAGGGTGGAAATTAAGGCTATAACAAGAGGGCATTTTGCATATAATTAGATATAATACAACCCATCTCTCATTGATCTCCTCAAAACTATCCAAATCTAGAATATCACATGGGTGGTTGTGGGTTTAGTTTGGAAATCCAACGACCAACCATGATTTGTCTATGAGCAACAAGTGACTAGCCACTCTTCTCGCTAGGACAAGCGTGACTAGGATAAAAAATGGTGCTTTTGGAGAAATTCCTCAAGTACATATTATGATTTTGACAACATATCTTCGCTAGGTTCTCTTGAAGGCCTAGGGTGACACATCCAAGTGTAACAAATATGAAGAAGGTTTTTTTGAAAATTCTTGCTAAAGTTCATTCCTAGCAAATCCACAAAATGCTAAGAGAATTGTATGGGCTGATAAGTTTCTATTAAATGTGGTGAAACATATTGATTTAGATGAATGGATGAAATTTGTAGAGGAAATGAAGCTCATTCTAGGATTCTCCTTAAAAAAATTGTTCTTCACCCAATTATTATGTGTTTTTGGCCTCCTTTCCAACCATTGATGGTTAAATCAACCTAAAACTAAGCAAACACTTTCTTGTATGTGTAAACCAATTCCTACTAATGCATCAACACATTCACCTATAAGAAAATACATCTATATGCAAACATTCCCTTCTAGATGCAATTATGATTCAAAATACAAGCTATAAAAATCCAATGTTTTATCTCTCTCTCTCT
>JZKD02S1707167.1:69154-81758 GCA_000966675.3 Picea glauca
GTTCAAGTACAAGATGATTCAAAATGAAAATGTCTCCTTGGTATATATAGGAGACTAGGAGGTATAATTACAACTAATGGCCTAAATCTGACATAAATAAAATAACATTAATAATCTAATATGCCCCAATTAAGGGTTAATGAGCCAATATTATGGCTTAACAAAATCATGGAAATACCACATATAGTAGGAGAAGAAGAGGATTTCCAATCCATTCTAGTAATACAAGAACCGTTAAGTCCTACTCATACTTGGTCCTATGTCAAATCCATGACCCCATGTGAGTCACCAAAATCAGATATAACAATTGAAGACTTATCAAAAGAAATTATAGTTAGTTAGGGATGACAAAGTAGTAGCAATCAGAGTAGTGGAAGTAGTGCGCATAGTCATAACCAACCAACATCACCAAGAAGAGGGACTACACAAAGAAACATGGCAGGGGTAGACAATACCCTTAGACTACATGAGTTCGAGGGATTTGGGTCAGAGGACCTAGAATAAAATATGTTTGTTTGCAAGACAATTTGGGTCGCAAAGAATGTCTAGGATGAGGCTATGAATAATGCACAGTTAGCAACAACATTCAAAGGTTGTGCATTAATATGGTACATAAACCTGTAGAGTACCACACCTATGGGACATGGTAGGACTTTGGAAGAAATAAGGTAAGTGTCGCTGAAAGAGTTCAAGAAGCCAAAGACTGAGTCGCGGTACATTACAAAAATGAAGGAGATTAAGCATATACCAATTGAGTCAGTATGGTAATTCGATCAAAGGTTCAAGGATATGATGGGTAGATTGACTTTCTAGATCCTTGATAAACAACATCAAGAATAGTTTATTGTAGAATTTCTACCACACATTCATAGGCCATTGATTCAACAGAAAGTTGCATTGTAGCCCGATGTTCTGGAAATTGGAATCATCGCATGTAGGAGATAATGGAGAGATGACACAAGTTCAGACGTATTTGGGTACATTGACGATTCAACTGGAATAACTTACAAAAGGGAAGGATAAATGCGAACAAGTCTGGTGTACCAAGTGTAGGGTTAAAGGCCATCACAAGGATGAATACCCAACATTCATGTAGTATTTGGAAACTTGAGCGTCAAATACACTACTAGGAGGGGGATATTGAAAGATATGTAAGAAATGGGGGAATCACTCAACTGAGTGTCCATTACTACAAAAGTATGAGAGTACACCAAGGAACTTGTTTTTCAATTTTTGCAAGTCTGTGAGACATAAAGAGAAGGATTGTCGCGCATTCGACTTGATGAGGGAGCACACTTCAGATATGTACAAGATTCAAGAGGATAACGTTACAGTAGAAGGGACCATTCCACAATATAATAATCAAAGAGGATTTAATCCAGGGAATAGAGGAAACTTTGGAAGAGGACAAGGTAGAGGAAATTTTAGTAGGGGAGGAAGAGGACTGATTACATGTTACGAATGTAATCAACCAGGACACTTGTCTTGCAACTATCTGAATCCATATACAACATGCACATACTATAGAGAAATGGACCATGCGACAAAATATTGTCCCCAAATAGTTGTGAAATGGCAGGCTAGAGGGAACTAGAACCATAATCGAAATCAAATTGTATAGAAAATATCATCCTAGAAATGCAACAAAGGACCAAGAATAGTAGTTGTTACCTGCATAGGATCTAGAACAGAAGCTGATGTGATGAATGGAGGGAAACAGACTGAGCAATGGGTAAGGAAGTTAGCTGGGACTATGCCAACCTTTGATCCTATGCAAGAAAAGGAGACATATCATAGGGAAAGGAAAGAATTAATTGGAAAGGATTGGGGAGCATCAACATCATCCGCACCTCATGTACGAGATCACGTTGTGACAAAGAAACTAATTGGAAAGGTAAGCATGCTAACAAAATTCTTGAGAAGTTGCATAGAGATAATGAAATATGAAACTAGAATGAGTACACTCTATGACATGATTGATCACTGCACATGAGGAATGGAAAATCCCATTGCACAAAGGGTGGTAAATCAGGTACTATGTAGGAAGAGGACCAATAGAGAATTTAGATTCAATGCACGAATTGGGGAGTATGATGTGGATAATGTCATCTTGGACTTGAGGTATGATGTGAATGTTTTACCTAAGAATACAAGGGATACAATGGGAAAACCCAAGTTGGTCTGGTCTCTTGTTAAGTTAAGGCTCATGGATCACCACAAAATAGTATCGATTGGGCATTTGACATGAGTGCTTATGAACATAGATGGGGTGCACAGTGTGGAAGACTTTGAAGTTATTGAGACCGTAGACGAAATTCAACCATATCCAACACTGATGGGACTGGAATGGGATTTTGATAACAATGCGGTCATTAAATTGAAGAGGAGGGAGATGATATTTGAGGTTAGAGAGTTGAAATTTATTGCACCCTTGTACCCATCAGAAGGAAAGAGATACATAGAGCCAGCCATAAGAAATTATATTGAAAACGTATATAACATGACTATGCATATGGATGATTATGTAAACCCTATTGCATATGGTGTGCTAAGTTGGAGAAGTATCAGTTCATGTGCATCATACTCAGGGGAAGGTCCAGAGCATTGACAACAGAGGATGCACGAAGTCTCAACTAGACGATGTGCATGCATGACCTGAAATTTTGCACTGGATTGGAACAAAGCTATGTGATCCACCCAGGTACGATGGATTAACTAATATAAGTTTATTTGTAAAGGAATTTGAGTTTTAGGTACCAAAAAATTAAAGGTTGTTAGCACTAGATGTTCTCCTAAAAGCAACTCCAACCATATGGTGGGATGCAAACAAAGAATGAGTAAACGATTGGTCACAATGTAGAAGACTAATCCAAGTAAGGTTCGATACTGAGGTAGAAAACATTGTGTAGAAGTATACACAATGGAGTGATCCAATAGGTCATGTTGCATAGTGCAAGACCTTATGGAGATTAGTACCAGAGACAGAATGGACACATAGATTTATACATACACTGGACACAATTCCAAAGAATTGGTATTTGGAATTGGAAATGTGCAGATAGACAATAAGGTGGGAATAATTGGCTTAGAGGTTCAAAGCCAAATTTACATTTGAACTTGAATATCCATCAATAGATGCAACACTATAGGCTATTCAAACTAAGATCTTCTTAGAAGAAGGGCCGATGGAGGTGGTACCAATGTCCAATGCGCACAAGGCTAGTATGATTATCCACAAGTTAATGGAGTGCTAATGTGGCTAAGGAAGAGAATGATGAGGAAGATCCTAGGAACATGCAAGTATCTGAAACAGAAAGAGAATGGAAAGTAGAAAGACCAGAGCTTGAGTCCGCTGCGTACACACAAACCATAAAGATGTGGAAGGTAAACATTGGGATGACATAGAATATGAAGTTCACACAGATAGGGGATTATTGGAGTGATGAAACAATTGAGAATATTGCAGACTTGTTGCATGAATATCAAGACCCATTCCCATCAAAATTTTAAGAGATGAAGGGGATAGAAGGGGACTTAGGTGAGGTGAATATTCCATTGAAACCAGGAGATAAGCTAGTACGATAAAGACCTTATAGGTTAAATCTGAAGTACAATGAAAAAGTGAAAGCAGAAATAGATAGGATGTCAGATGCATGAATCACTGAACCTATGGAGGAATCAAAATGGATTAGCCCAATGGTGGTACAGGACAAGAATATAGGGGGAATTGGGATCTACGTGGATTTGAGGAAGATGAATGACATGTGTTTACATGACCCATTCCCAACACCATTCACATATGAGGTATTGGATAACATAGGAGGAAAATAAACTTATTCTTTCATAGATGGATTTTCGGGGTACCATCAGATAAAGATTGCGTAGGAAGACCAACACAAGACTAATTTCACAATAGAGTGGGGGAGTTATCAGTATACAATAATTCCCTTTGGACTAAAGAATTCCCCTGTTGTGTTTTCTAGAGTTGTGGTTGCAACATTCAAGGAATTTATTCATAAGTTCCTTGAAGTGTACTTGGATGATTTGACTGTTTTCAGTACACTCAAGGATCACATAGAAGTACTCATGATAATGTTGGATAGGTGTAGATAGTGTCATTTTTCACTGAACTTGAATAAGTGCATTGTTTGGAATTTTGTTGGGACATGTAGTCTGCAAACATGGATTACTAGTAGATCCAGCCAAGATTGCAATAATTCTAGATTTAGAACCACCTACATTAGTCAGACAACTCAGGGAAAATCTAGGTCATATAGGCTATTATAGAAAATTTATCAAAGGATATGCGAAGATCATAACATTGATGGAAAAGTTGCTAAAGAAGGAAGTAAAATTTCAATGGAACAAGGACTGTCAGAAGGGTTTGGACACATTAAAGAAACAAATAGTAACCACATCGATTATGATATTTCCATATTGGAACAAGGAGTTCCATGTTCACGTAGATGCATCATCCATATCATTGGGTGTAGTACTATCTCAACTAGGGGAGGTAGACATAGATTAGCCAATTGATTTTGCAAGCAGGAAGTTATCCATAACGAAGAAGAATTATACTACCATGGAACGAGAAGGACTGGAAATGGTTTATGTACTACAAAAGTTCAAACATTATTTATTGAGGTATCACTTTAGGATGTACACATACCATTCTACATTAAAATACTTAGTGAACAAGCCAGTGTTTGGGGGGAGAATATGAATATGGCCACTATTGTTCCAGGAATGCAATTTTTGGGTTGTAGTGAAACCATGGAAGTTGAATGCAGGACCATATCATCTATCACGCATACTATTAGGAGAAGATGAAATAAATTTAGATGAAATCTTACCAGATGCACATCTATTTGTAGTAAAGATGGTGGATGATTACTTCTTTGACATCATGCAGTTTCTAAGTACATGTATGGCTCCATCAGACATGACAGTTGTGCAGACGAAACAAGTGGTAGTGAAATAAATAGATTATCAGTTGATTGCAGGGAAATTATACAAGTTGGGTGCAAATGGAATATTGATAAGTTGTGTGCTGGAACGAAAAATATCAATGATACTCGAAGAAGCGCATGACAGGATTGCATGAGTACATTATGGAGGGAGAGAAATGACAAAAAATATTTTTTTCATAGGACTTTGGTGGCCCACACTTCACAAAGATGCTAAGGAATACTATCAATCATGCGATGTATGCCAAAGAGTGGGAAATTCATCTAGGAGGGATGAAATTCCTTTAAATCCACAAGTTACGTTGCAATAATTTCATAAATGGGTCATATAATTTGTAGGGCCAATCAAACCACAAGAAAGAAGATCCAGGGAAAGGTACATAATCACTACGACAAAGTATTTGACAAGATGGAAAGAAGCATCCCCAATTACAGATTTCACCGTGGAGATTGTTGCACAATTTTTGTTTGAGAATGTAGTCACACGATTTGGATGTCTACACATATTACTCAGTGATCAAGGCACACACTTTATGAATAAGAAAATTGCATCATTGACTGAGGAGTTTCAAATTCTTCATCAGAGGAGTAACTCATATCATTCTCAAGCCAACAGAACAGTGGAAGATTTCAATAAAATCTCATAGAATGTTTTGACAAAAAATTTTAACGAAGGGAGAGATGATTGGGACTTAAGAGTTCCTACAATATGACGGGCTTACATGACTACAAATAAAATTTTTATAGGGTAGACACCTTTTAGTTTGGTCTTTGGGCAAGAAACATTGATGCCAATGGAGTTTATTCTACCTAGCATGTGCATTGCAACAATCACTGATCTTTTAGACTCTGTTGCAATAGAGGAGATAATATCATAATTAGTACAGCTTGAGGAAGATCGGTTTGTTGTAGGTTTCCATCAACAAGTTCAAAAGGAAATATAGAAGGCATGGCATGATCGACACATTAAACAAAAAAAGTTTCAAGTAGGATATTTGGTATTAATATATGACAATAAGTTCATGCAGCATCCAGGAAAGTTTAGAATGCATTGGTTAGGACCCTATGTGATTTAACATGTAACAGAGATAGGTGTTGCGTAGTTGGAAACCCTGAATGGAGAAGTCCTTGGAGGAATGGTGAATGGAAGTTGGTTGAAACTCTATAGAGACGACCACCGGTGTGTGCAATAATCGGAGCTGTGCACGAACACATGTATCATAGTAGTTGTACTATAGTAGGACGGAAAAACACAGAAAAACAAATAAAAAATAGAAAAAGGAAGAAAATCAAATAAAAAGTAGATATAGAAAAATAAAAAGAGTGTCGAGTAAAAGGACATAACACCTGGTGCAAAAGGAATGGTTATCACACATTAGAATGTAATTGCGCCAATTTAGAAAATAATACATAGAAGAAAAAGACTATGAAGAAAATAGATGCAAAAGCAAGAAAAATTGCATAGTTTAACATTGACAAGACCATTGGAAGAATTAAATCATGAAAATGATGACTACACATGGGGAAATGATAGGTCATAAATACACTGTATAATATTAAATGGTAAAAGTTGCCGAAAATCATGACAGATTGGAAGTACGAGGAAAAAATCACACTATGGATTTGGTAATAAAGACACATTTATTTAACCATTCATCAACCCCATTGGCGGGTTGGAAAAGTTCGTTAAGGCATGATGATACATACACAGTTGGAAAGGAGGCACAAAAATAGTCGAAGGTCGCTAAGTGTAAATAATTGTGACTACTATCTACATGCAAGAGAGAGCGAACCAGAGAAAATAAGAGTGAACCCGAGTGATTCAGAGATGAATTACAGCTACCAAATAATAACCACAGAGAAAGTCAAGGAACCTGTCACACAAGATGAATGGCCCCTCCAAAATTTGGAGTGCCATCAACAACAACGTGAAAATAATCAAAATTCCCAACAATTACACCATAGGTTGAGTAAATACCCAGAGCTTTGGCTTCGGCTTCGGCTTCACAAGAAAACTTCCACATAAAGTACATCCTACCTAGGATGGATAATGCGCCACTAATAAAAGTACCAGAAGATGGGAAATACCCAATGGAAACATCTCCAGTCCCACTTGGTGTAAGTATTGAAGGAGATATGATAAAAAAGGTTTCCGACCTTAAGTTCGTGGATCATGATATCACCGATGAGAGAAAGTTCTCAGATCTAGATAGGGAAAAGTACTTGTGCTCTAAGAGAGCATCTGGCACAACATCGATAGTGTTGGAGACACAAGTATGGGCAACAAGATTGAAGAATTTAGGCATACTAAACCTGAGGGAGATCCCACACTTCAGACACAGTTTGGAAATTAATACTTATGTGAAGTTACTGCTCAACTACGTCCATGGGGGGACATTGTGGCTTGATCCCTAATGTCAATTGATACTGCGTTGATTGTGAGAATCACGTGACTCCCAAAATCCGGAGAGGATCTGGAAATTTTGTTCAACAAGGTAGGGCAGAGAGCCCTATCAAAAGCAATGAAGGAAAAGTTCTAGACTTTTAGGGGGGAAAGGGATTGGATGTTAAAAACATTAGTGATGGAAATGTTTGGTTTTCAATGTAGGTATTGGCCTGCAAGTTGTTGCACAAATTTCATAAGGATAAAGTACCGGCTGTAGTAATTGCAGCTGCATAAAAATGCATTTAAGGGGTTCAAATGAACCGGGCCACCTTCTTCGTGAACCAATTTTTTCAATATTGTATTGAGGCCCAGGAAAAGGGAACATAATTTCACTATGCATGGATTTTGATTTTGATTGTGTTGGTCGAATGGCAGGAACCAGGCTACTATCAGTGCATGGGAACATATGGTAGAGGTAGTATGGCCTTGCGTTATGCCAACTTATGGAATATGTTGAACAAAAGGAGGCAAAATGATAGTACTATTACATTTTTTGTATACTTCGATACGATCAGGCGTATAATCGACCATACACCGTGCATTTTAGGTGAGACATTTGAAACATACAAAGACATTTCATGATTCAAAGAAATCATGCACCACATGTATGTGTAGGAAAACAAGAACCCGACATGCCAATGGTTTCCAACCAGCGATAGGTTGACATCGGAAGAAGTATTCCTAATATTGAATGATTGGGAAGATGGGTGGAAAACCCCAACAAAGAAAACAAGGAACCCAAAAGATGAAGAAGAGAAGGATAAGAGTGATGGATAATTGGATGAGGAGCAGGGGAACGATCAAAACAATGGCACAAGAGATATTTCTAACCCATTAAAAATAGAAGTTCAATAGACAGTCCCCATAGCAGGAGAAAAACAAAAGGATAAGGGAAAGGAACCAGTAGGAGGGGTGCACAACAAGACTAAATCACACAAGGAACCCCCAATTTATACTTTAACCAATGGTGATATGGACCACATTGGCTATCAAGTACAATATTTTGTGGAGCAAATCATGGAGGAAGAAACGAAGAAACAGACAAAGTAGAAATAGAGGGTGCAAGATCAGTTGGAAACACTCCAACAACTCTTAGCAGTTTCCAGCCTAACAAAAGAGCACATTACCAAGGGAGAACCATCCATAATTCCTGGGAAGGAAGTAGAGGCCACACATCCAACCTTAAGCCAACTAGCAGTCGAGCATAAAACACTCCAAATTGAGACAAACACACTTGCATTTCCAATGTCTGAATTACAAGAACAGGTGAACACAGTAGGACACCTGAACATAGTGGTATCAAGGATGTCGATACAAAGATTACAATACTTGCAAATAGGATTATTTCAAGATATTAAGAATTGAGGAGATGAAGCACAGCAGGAGATGACAAAAATGATGGATGAAAGGGCTCAAATGCAACAACAATATGATGTTGCACTCCAATTGAAGAAGGAATTTGAAAGACGAGTGGAGGAAGTAATGAAATACAAAAATGAGGCTAAGGAAAGGGTAAAGAAATACCTCAAGGAGAAGGATGAAGCCAAAATCATATCGTAGAAAACACAAGAGACTATCTAGATATTATACAAGACCATTCCAAAAGTATCGATAGTAGTAGAAGATGATATAGAAGAACAAGTATTGAACAAATGTGAAGTCATCAAATGCTTCCAATCATAGATAATAGACTATTGTAGGTGAATCCCCCTGCAGACAAGTGGATTCCCTCTTGGTCTCTAGACTCCTAAGGCCAAGACAGAAAAGTTCTTAACATGGACATTAACTTCCTTTTAGATCTAATCAAGCTAATAAATGAAAGAGAAGGAGAAAGATATGTACCTTATTAGGGACGTTTGTCCTTGAAAAGTCCTAGCTGAGCTTCGATCCTGAGCTCTTTGATAGGTCCTGTAAAACAAACAAAGGTACAAAAGACTTCCTACTCTACTGATATTATCTCAAACATAGATCCATCTACTACAGACAAACTCATATGGAACAAGCATAAGTTTGAAAGAAATAGGCCAAGCATTGATTATATTAATGAGAACAAGTAAAAGTACTTACAATCCTTTGAATGAAGGTGAAACAACTTCTTCCAGTTCTCCTTGTCCAACCCCTTTGCTCAGGTAATCTACACTGATTGCTTTGATGACATCTCACTCATGAGATCATAAGTTTCACATCTCCAATATTTTCCATGTCAATACCTTCTTATGAGATCATAAGTTAGGTATAATTCCCAATCTCCATTGTACCTTTCACCATGAGAAGGCCTCCTTATATAACCTTGGAGAGGTCCAACCACTTGAAGGATATTTGGAATAAGTTGAGGATTCCTCTCCTTTAGTTGAGGATCTTCCCTGAGATCATGCCTTGACCATCTATTCGAATCCAACCACCTTCAGGAATTGAGGGATTCTTCCTTGATTTGCCTCAACAAACCCAAAATTTACTCAAAAAAGGGGTAGCACTCCCCCAAAAGGGTGCACGGGGCACTCAAACACTCCCCCAAAGAGGCTCATGGAGTGCCAACACTCCCTGATAGTGGGTAGGGGAGTGCTCTTCTCCAAAATTCATTTTTTAGTGGTTCTTTCAGTGTCAAAAGGTTTGTACTCCCTGTCAAGTGACTTCTCTTCTTCAAAACTAGTATTTGGGGTGTCTTAAGTGTCTTTGTGATGTCATTAGAGGAACGACATGGGAAAGATGGTAGTATGAGTTTTTTGACACTTGCAACACTTGTAGTCAAGATGCGACACTTGCAGACAATATGCGACACTTACAACACTTGTAATTATGACACTTGCGACACTATCGAAGTGATTAATTTTGAGGTGTAACATATTGCCCCCCAAAGTATGAACTTAGAAGACGATGATGACAGAAATACTTTGTAGAATTTTTTGAGCAAGGGTATGGACGCATATAAACTAGAAAAAGCTGCACACAACCATCAAACAAATATTATGACATGTTTCAAAACCCAAGGCAGACATACCTATGCTTGAGTGATAAAGACTTTTTAGGTATAGCCATAAAATACACTGTAGATCCATAATTATATTGAAAAAATGGTATAGAAACTGCATATACAATGTGGATCTATACTCCTATGACCTGAACTGATCATAGCCATGAAGAATACACAGTGGATATATGAGATGACAAGACATAGCCACGACCAATACAATGTGGATCTATGTAACATTATATGTGTCATAGTTCAAAAGAACTCCTTCGCAACCTGGGAAAAGTATACATAAGAGTGAAAACTCAACCCAGGGTCTTCTTACCGATCCCAATGTAGTACGAATCTAACCATGTGAATAGATGTCCTAATGTCAAACATGGCATAAACCACTTGATTACCGGTCAATGATGTAAACCGTTAACAAGCACGAGGGAGATCACCATTGATATCAATGATTCTCAAGGTACTCTAGTACATTCCAACAAATGTGAATAGATGAGATGAAGTCGGACATCCATGGAATCATCCGATCAGAGGTCAATGATGTAAACTCACTGTCAGTTGTGAGGAGGCTTGCCATTGAGGCATGCAAGTCCCAAGGTACTAACTGGTTTCTAAATCTAGCTCCTGGATAATGTGCTGAAGTCGACAGGAATAGACTCGTCGAAGGAGGGTCTTCATGTATCCCCCATCAATGACACGAAACAGACACATAGATGTAATTGGTAGATCAAATGAACATGGACTGACATGGGTATTGAAAAAAGATATTTGTGATGGCTGACTCTCGAGGCAGATACTTCCCTTGAACACTGAGGCACAACAACAGAAACTTGACATGGACCAAAACATGATAATGCAGTGTATACAGTGACTTTCGTCGGTTGCCCCAAAGGAGTAAAATAAACTCAGAGGATTGTCTCAGTGCAGAGGTTCATCAGATTTAAAATGTGTGCAAAGACAAAGTGTCGTGTTCAAGGGAGACCATAAGAGCTACTAGTAGTGTTCTAAAAAAACTGCTCGACTTGCTTCTTTCAATTTTTCCCCCATCCAGATAGACAAGTACCTCTTTTTAATTTAACGAGCTTGAGGAGGGTAACACATGCTCGATATGAATCACCTTTGGTAAGTCCCTCTTCCTTTGTTTAACAAACTGGAAGAAGTAAGGTTTCGATCCCATATGGTCCCTTCAATGTATGGTTGTTTAACGAGTCCAGAGAAGGTAAACTCGGTGGTTTTTCATATTTAGAGAGTCTGAAAACAACTTAAAGACGACTCCAATGTTGTCATTTTTCATAATGTTAGTCTTGCGAGGCCGAAAAAGAGATAAATTATCACTCGAAATATGCCCTTTCAAACCTTTTAACTAGTGGGAAAGGAAGCAAGATCATTGATAAATCTTTTCATGTTGAGAGAGTCTAAAAAGAGCTCAAAGACGACTCTAAGGGGTTCCTTTTTCCTTTAACCATGTGGGTCCAAAAAAGATATAAAAGTTTACCTAGTTGCATTCTCATGTATTTACGATCACGAAAAAGAACAAAGGCTAAGTTCAGTATGCCCCCAGCTTGAAAGCTGGGGGATTAACTCCAGAATGATCATCAAAGGCTAGAGACATGCCCTCCAAGCTTCAATTCATTCATCGACTTTGAGTTTGTCACCAATTTCTCTACTAGATGGAGAAAAAGGAGAAGAGTGGATGAAATGAAGGTTCAAGAGAGGTGAATGTTTCTTTTTTTAATGAGCTTGACACAGGAAAAGAACTATGCTTAGGGTTCCAGGTTCAATCCCCAGATTGTTATTTCATTTTTTAGCGAGCTTGCTATAGAGAGGAAAACTATGCTCAAGGATTTTGTTTCATTTTTTAATGATCTTGCCACAGAGGAGAGAAACCGTGCTCCTAGATGGATAGTTCTTGTCATGTCATTTCTGGTGGTATGTGGAACGTCACATAATTCCTCACGGTTAGAGAGTTATGGCCATGAGAACTTGGAGACCCCAGGTTTGGGTAATGGAACCAAGTTTGTTTGATGGGTAACGGTATGAGTTATGATATATTTTCAGATAATACTATTCTATATGGATAGTACATGTTATTCCATTTCTGTTGGTATGTAGAACATCACATAACTCCTCACGGTTTGAGATTTATGGCCTTACGAAGTTGGAGAACCCTCATATGTCATCTAGAAGCCCCAAAAGGTCAAAGTAATCAAAGTGGTT